>CM053026.1:67950520-68133020 GCA_028564925.1 Lithobates sylvaticus
CGAAAGGCTTTACTGCCAGTTTCCCTTAGTGGAGATGGCAGCAGCAGTCTCCAAAAACTGATCCAAAAAAATCTTCTTGGGTGCCGACATTGCGGGCTCCCTGGACAGGTAAGTGTCCTAATATTAAAAGTCAGCAGCTACAGTATTTGTAGCTGCTGAATTAATTTTAAATTTTTTTTTCAATGGCTCGATCTCCCACTGAGCAAAGTGGAGTCTTCCGGGTGGACCGCCTGCGTGAAACAGCCCTAAGCCCCCGTACACACAGTCGGAAATTCCGACGGAAAATGTCCGATCGGACCATGTTGTGGGCCCCATCTGTTTTTTTCCGACAGAAAAAATTAGAGATCCTGCTCTCAAATTTTCTGACGACAAAATCCGATCGGACTTTTTCCGATCGTGTGTAGAGAATTCCGACGAACAAAGTGCCACGCATGCTCAGATCAAATTAGGAGACCAAACCTATTGGCTACTAGCCTCTACGTAGTTCCGTCGTACGCAACGAACGTCACCACGTTCAGAATGATCGGATTTTCCGACAACTTTGTCCGACCGTGTGTATGCAACACCAGTGTCGGAAAAAAATCAGACGGATTTTGTGTTTGGAATTTCCGACCGCGTGTACGGGGGCTTAGACTGGTGCACACTGAATGTGGTGCAGCTGTGACTAGCAACCAATCAGCTTCTAACTTCAGCTTGTTCAGTTAGGCTCAGTTCACACAGGGGCAACCCGACTTCCAGCGCGACTTTGCAAGGCGATTTGGAGGCAACTTCAGCGCAACTTTAAGTAACTTACAACGCGACTTAAAAGTTGCCTACAGGACAGGCAACTTTGGCTGTGGCCAATCAGAGAATAATCAGCTCTCTGGGAGGGAGGGGTTTGCCTGGGTAAACTAATTTCTTGTCCTGTAAAGTCGCTTCAATATAGATGGAGATCCAACATGGAGGCGACTTCCATTGAAATCTATGGGTACAAGTCGCCTAGAAGTCGCTTTGAAGTAGTACAGGAACCTTTTCTGAAGTCGGAGCGACTTCAGTAGAGTACATTAAGACGGCTCTCATTGTAATTCCTAATGTCAAACGACTTGGGGCAACTTGAGGGCTGACAAGTCGGATCCAGAGTCGCGGCAGTGTGAACCGACACTTATGCCGCATACACATGAGCGGACTTCCATGGACTAGGTCCGACGGTCTTTCCGACAGACTTTCGACAAACTTTCCGAATGAACGGACTTGGCCACACACAATCACACTAAATTCTGAGGAAGTTCATAGCCAGTAGCCAATAGCTGCCCCTGCGTCGTTGTTTGTCCGTCGGACTAGCATACAGACGAGCAGATTTTTCGATAGGAACTGGGTCCGGTGGAGTTCCGGCGGGAAAATTTAACACATGTTCTATTTCTAAAGTCCATCAGAATTTTCGACAGTAAAAGTCCGATGGAGCCCACACACGATCGTATTGTCCGACAGATTTGTTCTGTCGGAGCTTTGCTGTCGAAAAGTCTGCTTGTGTGTACGCGGCATTAGGCTTTGGCAATAAAACCTGGAAACTGCGCCAGATTTTGCACTCCAGCTTTAGTAAATCCCTCGTAAAGCAGAGCTCCACCCAAAAGAAGAAGCTCCACTCGTTTGCATCCTCCCTGCCACATTTGGCACTTTTTTTTTTAAGGGGGAGCGATCTATGACAAAATTCATCCCCTCCTCCTCCTTCCCCCTGCACTCTTCTGGGACACACACAGGTTCCAGAAGACTGCAAAACCATTCAGAAAGCGCAGCACGGCGCAACTCACGCATGCACAGTAGGAAACCGACTGAAGCCGGAAAGGAACGTTAGCACCATTATTTGTATTGGCACATATTTAGTTTTACGTGTACTGTTTTATTATTTGTATTGTTTGTTTACTGCAAATCATGTGGTGAGCTTATGTATAGATTATTGAGCTGCGCCGTGCCATTCCTTTTTTTTTTTTATAGGTGCTGATGTGAGAATACATGCCAGGCCCTTTGAGACTGGTATGAATCTTTAGGGGTGGAATCCCACACCAAAAATAAAAAAAAACAGTGTGGAGGTACCCCTCAGAATCCATACCAGACCCTTATTCAGGGTCTAGATGGCAGGTCAAGAAAGGGGAGGGACAAGCAATTGTACCCCTAACCATTCACCCCCCACCCCAAAAAAAGCAGTGTAAATAAAAACAAGAGACCTTTTTTGGCAAAGAGTCTGTCTCCATCGTAGCTCCAACATGTCTTCTTCCTCCTGTCTTCCCCTCTGCTTTCTATCTTCCCTGCTTCCCTTCTGACCCCATCCTTCTCCAAAGCTGGCTCCCGCAGTTGTGTCATCTCTGCTAGTTCTTATATAGCCATGGGGAGTGGCCATCTGGTGATGTCACTGCTAGACCCCGCCCCTTGTGACGGCGCGGCGGGAAAAGACAGCAGGCAGCGGAGAGGACAGCAGGTGGCGGAGAGGACAGCAGGCGGCGGAGAGGACAGCAGGCGGCGGAGAGGACAGCAGGCGGCGGAGAAGACAGCAGGCGGCGGAGAAGTCAGCAGGCGGCGGAGAAGTCAGCAGGCGGCGGAGAAGTCAGCAGGCGGCGGAGAAGACAGCAGGCGGCGGAGAAGACAGCAGGCGGCGGAGAAGACAGCAGGCGGCGGAGAAGACAGCAGGCGGCGGAGAGGACAGCAGGCGGCGGAGAAGACAGCAGGCGGCGGAGAAGACAGCAGGCGGCGGAGAGGAATGGAGGAAGAACACATCAACAGAAACACGTTGGAGCTACGATGGGGACATTCTTCACTTTTAATAAAGGACTTGTCAAAAACTGTCTCTTGTTTTTATTTTTAGGGGTGAATGGGTACAATGTGCCCCATACTCATTCACATGGAGGGGCGGGATCTGGGGGCCCCCAGATTAAAGGGGGCTTCCAAATTCTAATAAGCCCCCTTCCCGCAGACTCCCACAACCACAAACCAGGGTCATTGGGAAGAGGACCTTGTCCCCATCAACGTGGGGTCAAGGTGCTTTGGGGTGGGGGGGGGCGCAGAGCCACCCCCCCCCCCCCAATGTTGAGGGCATGTGGCTCGGTATGATCCAGAAAAGGGGGGGGGGTTGGGTGCTCAGATAAGGGTCTGGTATGGATTTTGGAGGGGACCCCACGCCGTGTTTTTATTTTGGCACGGGGTTCCCTTTCAAGAATCTCAGCACAAGTCGCATGCCACAAGTCAGGTCAGTTAAGACTATCATGCCACTTACATTTAAATCAATGGGCTAAAATTGTGCCCAAGCCAAGTCAGACCGACACAAGTCTATCCAATACAATCTCTATACATGACGCATCCCTCTCTATAGAGCTCAGTGATCTCTATACATGACACATCCCTCTATAGATCTCAGTGATCTCTATACATGACGCATCCCTCTCTATAGAGCTCAGTGATCTCTATACATGACACATCCCCCTCTATAGAGCTCAGTGATCTCTATACATGACACATCCCCCTCTATAGAGCTCAGTGATCTCTATACATGACACATCCCTCTATAGATCTCAGTGATCTCTATACATGACACATCCCTCTATAGAGCTCAGTGATCTCTATACATGACACATCCCTCTATAGATCTCAGTGATCTCTATACATGACACATCCCTCTCTATAGAGCTCAGTGATCTCTATACATGACACATCCCTCTCTATAGAGCTCAGTGATCTCTATACATGACACATCCCCCTCTATAGAGCTCAGTGATCTCTATACATGACACATCCCCCTCTATAGAGCTCAGTGATCTCTATACATGACACATCCCCCTCTATAGAGCTCAGTGATCTCTATACATGACACATCCCTCTATAGATCTCAGTGATCTCTATACATGACACATCCCTCTCTATAGAGCTCAGTGATCTCTATACATGACACATCCCTCTATAGAGCTCAGTGATCTCTATACATGACACATCCCTCTATACATGAGCTCAGTGATCTCTATACATGACACATCCCCCTCTATAGAGCTCAGTGATCTCTATACATGACACATCCCCCTCTATAGAGCTCAGTGATCTCTATACATGACACATCCCTCTCTATAGAGCTCAGTGATCTCTATACATCCCTCTCTATAGAGCTCAGTGATCTCTATACATGACACATCTCCCTCTATAGAGCTCAGTGATCTCTATACATGACACATCCCTCTCTATAGATCTCAGTGATCTCTATACATGACACATCTCTCTCTATAGAGCTCAGTGATCTCTATACATCCCTCTCTATAGAGCTCAGTGATCTCTATACATCCCTCTCTATAGAGCTCAGTGATCTCTATACATGACACATCCCTCTCTATAGAGCTCAGTGATCTCTATACATGACACATCCCTCTCTATAGATCTCAGTGATCTCTATACATGACACACCCCTCTCTATAGAGCTCAGTGATCTCTATAGATCTCAGTGATCTCTATACATGACACATCCCTCTCTATAGATCTCAGTGATCTCTATACATGACACATCTCTCTCTATAGAGCTCAGTGATCTCTATACATCCCTCTCTATAGAGCTCAGTGATCTCTATACATCCCTCTCTATAGAGCTCAGTGATCTCTATACATGACACATCCCTCTCTATAGAGCTCAGTGATCTCTATACATGACACATCCCTCTCTATAGATCTCAGTGATCTCTATACATGACACATCCCTCTCTATAGAGCTCAGTGATCTCTATAGATCTCAGTGATCTCTATACATGACACATCCCTCTCTATAGATCTCAGTGATCTCTATACATGACACATCCCCCTCTATAGATCTCAGTGATCTCTATACATGACACATCCCCCTCTATAGAGCTCAGTTATCTCTATACATGACACATCCCACTCTATAGATCTCAGTGATCTCTATACATGACACATCCCTCTCTATAGAGCTCAGTGATCTCTATACATGACACATCCCTCTATAGAGCTCAGTGATCTCTATACATGACGCATCCCTCTCTATAGAGCTCAGTGATCTCTATACATGACACATCCCTCTCTATAGAGCTCAGTGATCTCTATACATGACACATCCCTCTCTATAGAGCTCAGTGATCTCTATACATCCCTCTCTATAGATCTCAGTGATCTCTATACATGACACATCCCTCTATAGAGCTCAGTGATCTCTATACATGACACATCCCCCTCTATAGAGCTCAGTGATCTCTATACATGACACATCCCCCTCTATAGATCTCAGTGATCTCTATACATGACACATCCCCCTCTATAGATCTCAGTGATCTCTATACATGACACATCCCCCTCTATAGAGCTCAGTGATCTCTATACATGACACATCCCCCTCTATAGAGCTCAGTGATCTCTATACATGACACATCCCCCTCTATAGATCTCAGTGATCTCTATACATGACACATCCCTCTCTATAGAGCTCAGTGATCTCTATACATGACACATCCCTCTCTATAGAGCTCAGTGATCTCTATACATGACACATCCCCCTCTATAGATCTCAGTGATCTCTATACATGACACATCCCCCTCTATAGAGCTCAGTGATCTCTATACATGACACATCCCCCTCTATAGATCTCAGTGATCTCTATACATGACACATCCCTCTCTATAGAGCTCAGTGATCTCTATACATGACACATCCCTCTCTATAGAGCTCAGTGATCTCTATACATGACACATCCCCCTCTATAGAGCTCAGTGATCTCTATACATGACACATCCCCCTCTATAGATCTCAGTGATCTCTATACATGACACATCCCCCTCTATAGAGCTCAGTGATCTCTATACATGACACATCCCTCTCTATAGAGCTCAGTGATCTCTATACATGACACATCCCCCTCTATAGAGCTCAGTGGTCTCTATACATGACACATCCCTCTCTATAGAGCTCAGTGATCTCTATACATGACGCATCCCCCTCTATAGATCTCAGTGATCTCTATACATGACACATCCCTCTATAGAGCTCAGTGATCTCTATACATGACACATCCCTCTATAGAGCTCAGTGATCTCTATACATGACACATCCCCCTCTATAGAGCTCAGTGATCTCTATACATGACACATCCCCCTCTATAGAGCTCAGTGATCTCTATACATGACACATCCCTCTCTATAGAGCTCAGTGATCTCTATACATCCCTCTCTATAGAGCTCAGTGATCTCTATACATGACACATCTCCCTCTATAGAGCTCAGTGATCTCTATACATGACACATCCCTCTCTATAGATCTCAGTGATCTCTATACATGACACATCTCTCTCTATAGAGCTCAGTGATCTCTATACATCCCTCTCTATAGAGCTCAGTGATCTCTATACATCCCTCTCTATAGAGCTCAGTGATCTCTATACATGACACATCCCTCTCTATAGAGCTCAGTGATCTCTATACATGACACATCCCTCTCTATAGATCTCAGTGATCTCTATACATGACACACCCCTCTCTATAGAGCTCAGTGATCTCTATAGATCTCAGTGATCTCTATACATGACACATCCCTCTCTATAGATCTCAGTGATCTCTATACATGACACATCTCTCTCTATAGAGCTCAGTGATCTCTATACATCCCTCTCTATAGAGCTCAGTGATCTCTATACATCCCTCTCTATAGAGCTCAGTGATCTCTATACATGACACATCCCTCTCTATAGAGCTCAGTGATCTCTATACATGACACATCCCTCTCTATAGATCTCAGTGATCTCTATACATGACACATCCCTCTCTATAGAGCTCAGTGATCTCTATAGATCTCAGTGATCTCTATACATGACACATCCCTCTCTATAGATCTCAGTGATCTCTATACATGACACATCCCCCTCTATAGATCTCAGTGATCTCTATACATGACACATCCCCCTCTATAGAGCTCAGTGATCTCTATACATGACACATCCCCCTCTATAGATCTCAGTGATCTCTATACATGACACATCCCTCTCTATAGAGCTCAGTGATCTCTATACATGACACATCCCTCTATAGAGCTCAGTGATCTCTATACATGACGCATCCCTCTCTATAGAGCTCAGTGATCTCTATACATGACACATCCCTCTCTATAGAGCTCAGTGATCTCTATACATGACACATCCCTCTCTATAGAGCTCAGTGATCTCTATACATCCCTCTCTATAGATCTCAGTGATCTCTATACATGACACATCCCTCTATAGAGCTCAGTGATCTCTATACATGACACATCCCCCTCTATAGAGCTCAGTGATCTCTATACATGACACATCCCCCTCTATAGATCTCAGTGATCTCTATACATGACACATCCCCCTCTATAGATCTCAGTGATCTCTATACATGACACATCCCCCTCTATAGAGCTCAGTGATCTCTATACATGACACATCCCCCTCTATAGAGCTCAGTGATCTCTATACATGACACATCCCCCTCTATAGATCTCAGTGATCTCTATACATGACACATCCCTCTCTATAGAGCTCAGTGATCTCTATACATGACACATCCCTCTCTATAGAGCTCAGTGATCTCTATACATGACACATCCCCCTCTATAGATCTCAGTGATCTCTATACATGACACATCCCCCTCTATAGAGCTCAGTGATCTCTATACATGACACATCCCCCTCTATAGATCTCAGTGATCTCTATACATGACACATCCCTCTCTATAGAGCTCAGTGATCTCTATACATGACACATCCCTCTCTATAGAGCTCAGTGATCTCTATACATGACACATCCCCCTCTATAGAGCTCAGTGATCTCTATACATGACACATCCCTCTCTATAGAGCTCAGTGATCTCTATACATGACACATCCCCCTCTATAGAGCTCAGTGATCTCTATACATGACACATCCCCCTCTATAGATCTCAGTGATCTCTATACATGACACATCCCCCTCTATAGAGCTCAGTGATCTCTATACATGACACATCCCTCTCTATAGAGCTCAGTGATCTCTATACATGACACATCCCCCTCTATAGAGCTCAGTGGTCTCTATACATGACACATCCCTCTCTATAGAGCTCAGTGATCTCTATACATGACACATCCCTCTCTATAGATCTCAGTGATCTCTATACACGACACATCCCTCTCTATAGAGCTCAGTGATCTCTATACATGACACATCCCCCTCTATAGAGCTCAGTGATCTCTATACATGACACATCCCTCTCTATAGAGCTCAGTGATCTCTATACATGACACATCCCCCTCTATAGAGCTCAGTGATCTCTATACATGACACATCCCTCTCTATAGATCTCAGTGATCTCTATACATCACACATCTCCCTCTATAGAGCTCAGTGATCTCTATACATGACACATCTCCCTCTATAGATCTCAGTGATCTCTATACATGACACATCCCTCTCTATAGATCTCAGTGATCTCTATACATCACACATCTCCCTCTATAGAGCTCAGTGATCTCTATACATCACACATCCCCCTCTATAGAGCTCAGTGATCTCTCAGTATTACCTGCACTGTGATGATCGGTTATTCTTCTTGCTCAGCTGTGTGTACACAGCACTTCCTTCTTCCTCTCTGCTGTCAGAGGAAGCCGAATGCTTATTGGATGCAGCGCACGGTGATTTCCCTCCTGCTCCCTGTGATTGGCTGAGACGTCTCCTGCCTGTAATCTATGAATAGACGTCCTGTCCTTGGACTGTAGAGTGCTGAGCACTGTGTGCAGAGTTTATCATCTGCATCTGAACTTTGTGTTACTATATGACTGATACTTTGTAACTTGTTACTACAAAGACACAATTATCCTTTTCTCGCGCTATCAGGACTGAATCATAGAGGGACTGTCCCTGATTTGGAGCAATGTCCCTCTTTCCTCCTCATTTGTCCCTCATTTTGGTCTGATCTCTATAGATGTATATAAAATGCACTTTTTATCTTTCAAAAAGTGTTTCCCAGTGCTAAACCTTTCATCTGATTTCTAAATTGCTGCATTTGTACATTTTAAAAGGCAATATAAAGGAATAGTAGTGGTAAAAAAAAAAAGCACTTGTGGATTGAATTAACCTTTTTTTGGGGTTAATTCTCCTTTAAGGGGGTGTGGCAGTGGGCGTGTCCTATGCCTGCATACATTTTCTAGTAGGTGTCCCTCATTCCCATCTCAAGTTGTTGGGAGGTGTGTACAATGTTCTAGGCTGGGTGTATTGATGTAATTGGTTTAATGGCAAAAATGGAAAAAAAAAAAAAAGTGGAGGATATTCTTCTGATATCCCTTTCACACGGGCTTGTCCGTTTGACGGACTCCGCTTTGCTCAGCGGCGGGGGGATCGATCCGCTGATCAAGGTGGATGACAGGTCCTGTTCCGCTCAGTGTGCGGAGACAACCCAATCAGATCTCCGCTGTCCTCTATAGGGAGATGGGATGATAATGGATCCGCACGTCTGTTTTCATCCAATGCCAGACGGATGGAAAATAAGGTTTCCATCGGTCTGGGTTTGGCGGATGGGATCGGATAGCGGCGGGTGTCAGAGGACATGTCACCACTGACATCTGTCACTCCATAGAGGTGAATGGAGTGTCCGATCAGGTTCAACCTGAAAAACGGACAGGCGGACCTGGTCGGACAGCCTGTGTGAAAGGAGCTTATAGTCTCAAAAATGGTAAAATGTTTAAATTGTGCTGTATAACAAATAGTTAAGGTGTAAGTAAAAGCAATTTTTTTTTCCAAGGGCCAGATATAGTGAGGGGGAAAAAGTATTTGATCCTCTGCTGGATTCTGTACGTTTGCCCACTGACAAAGAAATAGATCAGTCTATCATTTTAATGGTAGGTTTATTTTAACAGTGAGAGACACAATAACAACTAAAATATCCAGAAAAACACATTTCAAAAAATTTATAAATTGATTTGCATTTTAACCACTTCAGCCCCCGGAAGGTTTTACCCCCTTCCTGACCAGAGCACTTTTTACAATTTGGCACTTGCGTCGCTTTAACTGGTAATTACGCGGTCATGCGATGCTTTACCCAAACTAAATTTGCGTCCTTTTTTTTCCCCCACAAACAGAGATTTTTTTTATTGGTGTTATTTGATCACCTCTGTGGTTTTTATTTATTTAAAAAAGAGCGACAATTTTGAAAAAAAAAAAAACTATATATCTTTATTTTTGCTATAATAAGGGACATACTAAAACATTTAATGTGAAAATGGCTTAATGTAGCTTAACGTGTAATAACGTGCCTAAACTTTCATCGATTGCCCTGAAACTTTGCACAGCCTAATGCCGCGTACACGCAATTGGAATTCTCGTCAGAAAAAGCTCTGATGGTTTCCCCAACGGAATTCAGACGGAATTCAGACGGAATTCCGCTCAAACTGTTTGCATGAATTGACGGTGCTATATATGTACCTTAAAATAAATAATACTATAATAGATGAGCATCTTAATGAGACACATCACACAATGTACAGGGATAGGGACAATTGTAAACACGCACCCACACTCACTCTTACTAACTATGTACAGTCCTGAAACATTTAATTGGAATAGCTTAAAGGGTAAGTTCACCTTTAGGCCGGGTTCACACTGCTGCGATGCGGGAGATCGCATATGATTCGCACCGCACTGCAGTTCAAATCATATGCGATCTCTGTGCGATGCAAATTCAGCCATACAGATAGTGTGGCTGAATTCGCATCGCATTCGGCCCAAACTCGCACAGGACCCTTTTTTTCGGTCCGCAGCAGAATCGGATCGCATGGTGTTCTCACCATGCGATCCGATTCCTGTCCGAGTTTGCAGATCGCACTGCGATATGCGAGCTGATATGGGGGTGTCATTAACATTTCACTGACACTCCCAGCAGCTCGCATAGGGCAGTGTGAACTGCCGGCGGGAGACATGCGGTGCGGGAACCCGCAGTAGATTCGCAGCGTTCCCGCATCGCAGCAGTGTGAACCGGGCCTTACAGAAAATCTGTAAGGTGAACTTACACTGGACCCCCTCCCCATCCCCCCGGCTCCAGCTGACCTGGAGCCCCGCAATCACCTGCTGTGACACATGGGGCCGTCTCTTCACGGGTCAGGGGATTTGAAATCCCCATGGCTTGATCACTTAAACATACCTCGTAAATGTACATATAGGAGGCATTCTAATTGGTTGGTGGCGTCTAGACATGTGCACAATAGAAAAATTTGTTTAATTTCGTTTCTGTTAGTTTCCGTTGGTTCGTAACGATTCGTAAATTCGTAAGTCGTCGGTGTTCGTATTCGTAACGATTCGTATTTTCATAAGAGTTATTTTTTCGTTGATTCGTTTTTCCGTTTAATTTTCGTTTATTTGAAATTCGGATGCATTCGTATTTTCGTAGATTTAGTTACATTCGTACTTTCGTGAGATTGATTTATTCGTACTTTCGTAACATTGTTTTCGTAGATTCGTAATCGGAGCATAATTCATAATTTTATGTAATGTGTATGCTATTATTACATTGTAAGAGACACGGAAAATTATGAATCAAAAAAAAAAGTTACGAATGTACGAATTTTTTCGTTCAATCCATTCGAAGCACATTAAGCAGCGCCATTGTAAGAGACACGGAAAATTACGAATCAGCAAAAAAAACAAAAAGTTACGAATGTACGAATTTTTTCCTTCAATCCATTCGAAGCACGTTAAGCAACGCCATTGTAAGACACTGAAAATTACGAATCAGCAAAAAAAAAAAAAGTTACGAATGTACGAATTTTTTCGTTCAATCCATTCGAAGCACATTACGCAGCGCCATTGTAAGGGACACGGAAAATTACCAATTCAACAAAAAAAAAAGTTACGAATGTACACATTTTTTCGTTCAATCCATTCGAAGCACGTTACGCAGCGCCATTGTAAGGGACACGGAAAATTACCAATTCAACAAAAAAAAAAGTTACGAATGTACACATTTTTTCGTTCAATCCATTCGAAGCACGTTACGCAGCGCCATTGTAAGGGACACGGAAAATTACCAATTCAACAAAAAAAAAAAAGTTACGAATGTACGAATTTTTTCGTTCATTTTGATTTTCGTTGTTCCCGTTTTCGTTTTTCGGATTTTCTTCTTTCATGGTTTCGTTGTTTCTAATTTGGTTATTTCGGATTTTCGTTGTTTTTCATATTCGTTCGATTCGATAATTCGTTAAAATTTTTTGCGAATCATTCGTTCATTCGTACGGTAACGAATGAACGAATATAACGAATTTTAACGGAAAATGAATAAAAACAAAACAAATTGCACATGTCTAGTGGCGTCACATGGATGGCGCGACCCAATCAGGACCCGCCTAGCCTGTCTTGTCAGTGCTGGAAAAGAGCAGAGAGAGCCGTGGGGATTTCAAATCCCTGGACCGGTAAAGCAGTGACCTGATGTGTCATAGCGGGTGATTGCGGGACTCCAGGTTAGCGGGACCGGGGGGATAGGGAGGGGGTCCAGTGTAAGTCCACCTTACAGATTTTCTGTAAAGGTGAACTTAAACTTTAATGTAAAAGGATCTCTATGTGTAATAAAGTGCCTAAGTCTCAATCAATTGCCTTGTAACTTTGCGCAGAACTTTGCA
Source organism: Lithobates sylvaticus (assembly GCA_028564925.1). Taxonomy (NCBI): domain Eukaryota; kingdom Metazoa; phylum Chordata; class Amphibia; order Anura; family Ranidae; genus Lithobates; species Lithobates sylvaticus. The sequence continues at coordinate 67,963,135 of CM053026.1, forward strand.
CACGTTCTTTTGTGTACATTAAACCACATTAAGCTCCCAAAAATGTAAAGGGGTTGTAAACCCTCAATATTTTTTACCTTAATGCATTCTATGCATTAAGGTGAAAAACCTTCTGTGATGCAGCAGCCCCCCAGAGCCCCCCTTTCCCTTACCTGAACCCGGTCTTTCCAGCGACAGGGATGAGCACACCAGCTCCAGCCGGTGTCTCCGGTCCTGATTGGATAGATTGATAGCAGCACAGCCATTGGCTCCTGCTGCTGTCAATCAAATCCAATGTAGTGGGAGCCGGTGGCGGGGCCGAGTCCTGCTGTCTGTGTCAAAAAAATGTAAAAAAAAAGAATTTCTTCATCAGTTTAGGCCAATACGTATTCTTCTACGTATTTTTGGTAAATAAAAAAAAAAAAAAAATCGCAATAAGTGTATATTGATTGGTTTGCGCAAAAGTTATAGCGTCTACAAAATAGGGGATAGATTTATGGAATTTTTATTATTTATTTTTTACTAGTAATGGCGGCGATCAGCAATTTTTAGCGGGACTGCAACATTGTAGCGGACAGATCGGACACTTTTTACACTTTTTTGGGACCATTGACAATTATACAGTGACTAAGTGCTATAAAAATGCACCGATTACTGTGTAAATGTCACTGGCAGGGAAAGGGTTAACACTAGGGGGTGATCAAGGGGTTAAATGTGTTCCTTAGGTGTGTTTCTAACTGTGAGGGGATGGGACTGACTAGAAGAGGAGCCAGATCACTGTTCCTACGTAGTAGAAACAGACAATCCGTCTCTCCTCCCTTGTCAGAAAAGGGACCAGTTAGGACGCACAGCTCAGCTCGCGCATGCACAGTAGGGAACCGGGGGCAAAGGGATTCAAGAAAACCCCTGCCCATTGGCTGAGATACCCCATATACTCATAACCTGACTTTGAGTTGCCCTTCTCATATCTAGTACCACCAAGTAACCACCCACCTAGTGGTGGAAGAGAAAAGTGCAACAAGGCCAAACTTAGGGAGAAATCAATAGATCAATTGACCAAGATAACTATACGGTATACTTGGAGGGAGCCCACACCTCCTTAAACGTATAGGGACGCAATGGACAACCAGCAAAAACAGGATATCAGCAAAGGTATCCAGTGAGTCTTCTCACCAATTCACCAATTCACCAACAGTACAAACAAATGGCAGCCACCCCAACCTATAACTGGCCTTTTCAGCAAGGAACACATGGAAGGCGACACGACAAAAAACAACAAACAAAAAAATTCCCAGCTCACTTACCAGCCAGCCTGCAACTGAATTAACCCTGACAGTTTATGTTAAAAACAAGGGGCTTAGTTTGCACACATTTGCAAACACATGCGTAAGCTGCAACGGCCACGTGGAATATGTATACTTATCTTGATCCAAGCTGGACCAACGTAGCTATGCAAAAAAAAAAACATACTTAGAGTTCTGCTTTAAAGTGTTTCCGAGGTCTTAGGCCCCGTATACACGATCGGATTTTCCGACGGGAAATGTGTGATAACAGGCTGTTGGGGGAAATTCCGACTGTGTGTATGCTCCATCGGACATTTGTTGTCGGACTTTCCGCCAACAAATGTTGGCTAGCATGTCTTCAAATTTTCCGCTAACAAATGTTCGCAAGCAGAAGCGGTCGGTCTTGTAAACTAGCGTTTCGTAATGGAGAATTAACTTTCGTGACGTGGCAAATTATGAAATCTCCAAATGCAGCGCACAATTCTCTTCTTCTTTAATGGGATAATAATGAAGCTGCTTTGCTGGTGATACTGATGGAGTTATTGCAAATTAATTTTCAAAGGCTTTTTTTTTTTTCGAGTGATATCAAGAATAATATTATTATTTTTTTTTTTATTATTTGTGCAAGTTACAACAACACCATTATCCTGTAGTTTTTAAGATAAAAGATACAACTATGTTGGTGTCCCTTTTCAATTTTACATTGTATTTTTTAAAATGTAACTGCCGACTCCCAAACTGTCATTAGAAGTAAAACACATAGCCAAGTATTATTCTACACAATTTTTTTATTGTGCATTAAAAAAAAAAAAAAAAAAGACATGGACAATAGAACTTGACCAAAAAGTACATTCTATGCATCCAAAAATATAGAACATATACTAAATCAAATCATTATTCAACCAAAAAATAATGTCAAAGCAATAAATGAGGCCAAGACCAAGGCCAATAATAAGTAACACGTTATCTCCTCCGATTCCGCAACATGGCTGGTTGACGAACGGCCATTCAGAAACGAACTGAAAAGCACGAAATGAAAAGCGCGAACTGAAAAGTGCTAAATGAAAAACGCGAAAAGAAAAGTGCGAATCAACACTCACCAAACACGAAATTAGCAGAAGGAGCCTAAAGGGTGGTGCTAAAGAGCTGAAAAAACACGTAATACGTCACTACGTTCGTAATTGTTTGCCAACATTTGTGTGACCGTGTGTATGCAAGACAACACCCTTCGGACAAAATTCCACGGTTTTGTTGTTGGAAAGTCCGATCGTGTGTACGAGGCATTACAGCTTTTTATCTTAAAGTATTTCCTGCCCTAACATAAAAAAAATTCCCAGTAACTGTTCACCCTACACCCCTTCAAAGTGCTCTCCTGGCTGAAGCTCTTCTCCTGGGTTTCTGTGCCAGGAGTTCAGCTTTAAAATTTTACTTATCTGTAGCCTAATGTGTCATAAATGATATCTTGATGTATCCGTTCAACATTAGTAAATGAGTAAGAGCAGGGAGTCGGTCTGCTGGCTGGCTGGCAGCCAGCCTTGGCTCTGATTTCTGTTACTAGTTCACAACTTTGCATCAGTGCCAGCAGGGACATCACATTATGAGCCATCAATATCTTCACCGACAGAAATCAAGAAGAGCCATTACTGCCAAGTAAGTGAGAGCGATGAGGATGCAATATGCTGAAAGTGACAGAGACTGCAAAATGACAGAACGCTTGTAATAATTCGGTGATGTGGGGAAATCACTCCAAGCTTCCGCACAGTGCTGATTTATTCCAGTACCTTTTAGAAGACATATTTTGCTGTAGCTGAATCGAAGGTTATTATCAACATTTGGAAAAATAGATAAAAAGTCTGCATGGGGAAACTCCCAGCTGTGCCAGTTATTTGGTGCTAGAAGGCTCAGGACTTATCAGAAGACAACCTGTGAAGATAAGAATGTAAGAGCTGTTCTTGCTGAATTGGGTTTAAAGTGTATATTAACCCTAACGAACGATGAACTTCTCTTTGTTACTTTTTCGTTTGTTAAATATACCATTGAAAGTGCACCATATCCATCTCTGGTAGTATCTCTTGGTGCCATGGTATTACTTGCAGCATTTATCTGGTTTTGGGTAGAGTTGAACACCTAATATTTGTCTAAAGGAATGGTACCCACCACAAGAAACATGGGGCTTTAAATGTACAACAACAGAAACATTTCCAGCTCAAAGTACCAGCCAGCCTGCAACAAACCAAATTGTCCTGTCTAACAGTTCCTGTTAAAAACAGGAGTTTAGGGAGGCGGAGTCGGCAGCCGAAGGAGATGGCCACGTGTGAGAGGAGAGCTCCTGAGACACACGGAGGTTCCCGGCCTAAAACAGCGACATTAACCAGCACACACTCATTCCACAAGTGCCAACAACATCGGGCCACACTACCGATTGCTATGGGGAAACGTAAACCCCCCTCCGGACCCCGGAAACTGACCACTTACTTCAGGGATAGCTGAGGCCTGCTCGTCCAAAGATGGTGCCGGACGGGAGCGGACACGCTCTCCATCCAGACACAGCACACCGCTCAGCTCCTGTAGCAGAGGAGACAGCCACGCTTCCCCCAGGGAATCTCCGAGCAGCAGTCCTCTCAAGGCAAATTTTAAGAAATCTCCGACACACCAGTATGCAGGTGAGAAGGGGCAAGGGGACATGTCTGATGATTCCACAAGGGAATTCATTGAATGCATTGATGACTACCCAGCAGTGGATCAGCCCCTATCTGACAAAACAATGAAGGACATGCTAGTTTCACTGAGAGGCTCTTTGCACAAAGACATGATGTCTGTGATTACCCATATCAAGAGAGATATAGATGACCTGGGTGAGAGAGTGCATCATGTGGAAGATAAAATGGGGGACTTTGCAGTGGCGCACAATGAATTAGTGGATGCTCATAATGAAGCAGAGGATGGACTGCTTACTATCAAATCCAAACTCGCAGATTTGGAAGACCGTTTCAGGAGGAACAACATTAAATTTAGAGGCATAGCTGAGAATGTCCCTCCTGCTGAACTACGCAGCTACATCCAACAAATGATCGCTACGCTTCTGCCTGAGGCGCCTAAAAGAGAAATAGTTGTGGATAGAGCGCATAGACTTCCTAAACCGCCATTTCTGCCAGAAAAAGCGCACAGAGATTTGATTGCCTGCATACATTTTTACCATGTGAAGGAGGACCTTATGTTCAGGGTCAGGAAGGATCCTAATCTACCAGAACCCTACACCGGCATCAAATTGTTTACTGATCTTTTGAAGTACACAATGCAAGCCCGTAGCAAATTGGTTCCACTCACTTAGCTATACAGGAATAATGGGGTGGTCTATCACTGGGGCTTCCCCGCAAAACTACTTGTCACTAGGGATGGGCCCGGTGTTCGATTCGAACCCATGTTCGAATCGAACATCAGGCGTTCGCCCTTTCGGCGAGCCCAGAACTATTTGGGCCGATCGCATCAAATTCGTGTGATGCGAGCGGCCCGCAATGCATTGCGCCAGTCGCAGTGCAATGCTGGCTGATTGGCCAGGCATGCACTGTGACCGCATGCTTGGCCAATCACAGCGCCGGCAGCGAGGAGAGCCATAATTGGCTACAGGCAGGATTGCTTTAGTACACGCCCCATGGTATAAGAGGCCGCTGCGGCGGCGGCCTCGCATATTGTGTTTCAGTGTCAGTGTGCTGCTGACAATATGTGCTGTATTTCTGGGGATTTGTGTGTGCGTGCTGTTAGTACAGCATTGCAGTATCACATCTGGGGGGTGTCTACAGGTTGCCTGTGAAGGGGGGTAGGTTTCCTGTGCTTAGAACTGTCCCTGCAAAAAGTGTCATTTTTGCAGGAAAAAAGCACTCGCGGCTAATGAATTGATGGCTCCCGTAACACAGAGAACTGTCATTCATTGATAAAAAACAAAAAAAAAAGTGTGGGGGTCCCCCCAAATTCAATAACCAGGCCCTTCAGGTCTGGGATGGATATTAAGGGGACCCCAGCCAAAAAAAAAAATGGCGTAGGGTCCCCCTCAAAATCCATACCAGACCCTTGAGGTCTGGGATGGATTTTAAGGGGAACCCCAGCCAAAAAAAATGGCGTGGGGTCCCCCTCAAAATCCATACCAGACCCTTAGCCGAGCACGCAACCTGGCAGGCCGCAGGAAAAGAGGGGGGGACGAGAGCGGCCCCCTCCCGCCTGAACCGTACCAGGCCACATGCCCTCAACATTGGGAGGATGCTTTGGGGGTCTGAGACCCCCAAAGCACCTTGTCCCCATGTTGATGAGGACAAGGGCCTCTTCCCCACAACCCTGGCCGGTGGTTGTGGGGGTCTGCGGGCAGGGGGCTTATCAGAATCTGGAAGCCCCCTTTAACAAGGGGACCCCCAGATCCCGCCCCCCCCCCCTGTGTAAAATGGTAAGGGGGTACCTACCATTTCACCAAAAAGTGTCAAAAATTGTAAAAATGACAGGAGACGGTCTTTGACAATTCCTTTATTAAAATCTTCTTTCTTCTTTCTTCTGGTCTTCCTTTCTTCATACTTCGGTTTCTTCATCTTCCGGCATCTTCTTCCATCTTCTTCTTCCATCATCTTCTTCCTCCGATCCGCTTCTTCTTGGGCTGGTCTTCACGTCCTTCTCGTCCGGCATCTTCTTCCACGGCGTCGGCGTTGGTGTCGGTGTCTCTTCTTGGGCCACTCCTCGCAATGGGAGGCTCCCGCTGTGTGAGGCTTCGCTGCGTCTGACAGGTCTTTTATAAGGGAGGGCACCTGGTGACCCCGCCCCCTCTGACGCACGGGGACGTCATGGGGAATTCCCTATGGCTTTCCCCATGACGTCAGAGGGGGGCGGGGTCACCAGGTGCCCTCCGTTATAAAAGACCTGTCAGACGGAGCGAAGCCTCACACAGCGGGAGCCTCCCACTGCGAGGAGCGGCCCGACAGAAGAACAGATGCCGACACCATGGAAGAAGATGCCGGACAAGAAGGACAAGAAGACCAGAGCAAGAAGAAGCAGATCGGAGGAAGAAGAAAATGGAAGAAGAAGATGGAAGAAGATGACGGAAGGAGAAGAAAAAAGAAGATTTTAATAATGGAATTGTCAAAGACCGCCTCCTGTCATTTTTACAATTTTTGACACTTTTTTGGTGAAATGGTAGGGGTACTTTTGTACCCCCTTACCATTTCACACAGGGGGGGGGGGCCTCATCAACATGGGGACAAGGTGCTTTGGGGGTCAGACCCCCAAAGCATCCTCCCAATGTTGAGGGCATGTGGCCTGGTACGGTTCAGGCGGGAGGGGGGGGCGCTCTCGTCCCCCCTCTTTTCCTGCGGCCTGCCAGGTTGCGTGCTCGGATTTTGAGGGGGACCCCACGCCATTTTTTTTGTCTGGGGTTCCCCTTAAAATCCATCCCAGACATCAAGGGTCTGGTATGGATTTTGAGGGGGACCCTACGCCATTTTTTTTTTTTTTTTTTTGGCTGAGGACCCCCTTAATATCCATCCCAGACCTGAAGGGCCTGGTTATTGAATTTGGGGGACCCCCACGCTATTTTTAAAAAAAAATAAAAATTTTTTATCAATGACTTTTTTTTTATGAACGACTTTCAATGAATGACTGTTCTCTGTGTTACGGGAGCCATCAATTCACATTAGCCGCGAGTGATTTTAAATAGCTTTCTTTCCTGCAAAAAGTGTCATTTTTGCAGGGACAGTTCTAAGCACAGGAAACATGCGCCCCTTTACATGCATACTATAGACACCCCCCAGGTACGAAATTTAAAGGAATATTACACTTTTATTGTTTCAATTTAAGCATTATTAAAATCACTGCTCCCGAAAAAACGTCAGTTTTTAAAAAAAAAATTTGCATTGATACATGTCCCCTGGGGCAGGACCCCAAACACTTTTTATGACAATAACATGCATATTAGCCTTTAAAATTAGCACTTTTGATTTCGAACGTTCACATCCATTATAAGTAATAGGGTTTTAAAGCTCGCACGGACTTTAGGTCCGTTCGCGGGTTCTGGTGCGAGCCGAACGGGGGGGTGTTCGGCTCATCCCTACTTGTCACATGGAAAGGCAAAACCCACACTGTATTTAAGGTATAATCAGGTATGCAGCTGGCAGAAACGTGGGGTCTACTACCTGAAGATCTTCCGACAGCTCCAAGAAGCTCCTCACCTCCAAAAGTTGACCCAGCCTGGAATGCCATCCCTGACTGACCATGACATATACTGCACAGGGAGAGTGCAGCAGTTTCAATTCCGGGAACCCTGTGGCTCAGATAAGCTGTTACCACCCAGTTAAAAAGAAGCAGTTATTACTGCTACTGTTACTCTTTTTACAATGTTCTATATGTTTTCTTTCTGTTGTTGCCTTTTGTTTTTTTTTTCCTTTCAAGTTTGTATGCTGACATCATCATCGCCATCCTCGCTCTCTGGAACATCTCAACCTCCACAATACGTCGCTAGAACATATCCCAATGACAGAAGACTGAAGACATTTTCGTTACCAGGTACTCTATGCCATACCCCTTTAACAAATGCCTCTTAAACTCATCTCTTTGAATGCCCATGGCCTTAACAGCCCATTTAAACGTAAAGCAATGTGGCAAGAAGCAAAATCACTAAAGGGGGACGTTATCTGTATACAAGACACCCCCTTCATCGCCTCTAATCCTCCCAAGTGTACCCATAAAATGTTCCCGCATATTTTCACAGCCAATGCAGCAGTAAAAAAAAGAGGAACTCTGATTGCAGTTAAAAACTCTGTAGCTTTCAATCTACATCTCTCACTGCCGGACCGGAATGGGAGATATCTCATTTTGGTGTGTAACATCAACAATATCACCTATACGATCGTAAATGCATATGTGCCTAATACTCACCAAATTGCGTTTGTACATAAGTTGCTAAAGAAGGTTCGACAGGTACACAAAGGGACGCTCCTCATCTGTGGGGACTTTAATGCGATAGTAAACGCCCACATGGACACCACAGCTAAGTCACACAAGCGCACCACTCTACAGCAACTGTTGCACATAGAAAACCTATACGATGTGTGGCGTTGTCTTAACCCGTCAGAAAGGGATTTTGCTTTTTATTCAGCCCCTCATAAGGTCTACACAAGGATTGACTTTTTTTTAGCTGACATTCAATCTTTGACTAAGGTGTCTGAAGCGAAGCTACACTCCATTTTATGGTCGGACCATGCTCCTGTTTCCATAATTGTTGCAGAAACTCACACCCCAAGCCTGTATATCTGTGGCGTAATAATGTAAGCCTTTTTTCCCGGAAGCCCTTCAAAAAAGACTTGGAGAGGAAGATCCAAGAATTTTTCTCTACCAATAGCACACCGGACATGTCCTCTTCTACAGTCTGGTGTGCTCATAAAGCCTATGTTAGGGGCTTATTAATACAGATGGCGGCCAGGGAAAAAAGGCGTAAAGCCATTGAAATGTCTGAACTTCTGTCAAAAATTAAACAGCTGGAGTCTCATCACAAGACCACATTGGCAGCAGATACTTTACAGGAACTAACAAATTCTAGGAACCGATTTAAAGAATTATTAGAAACCAGTCATGCTAACGCCCTGAGGAAATTTAAAGCCTTGCACTATTCACAAGGCAATAGAGCAGGTAAATTCTTAGCTAACTACCTCAAACTCAGGCAAATAAAATCTAAATTGACCTCCATTGTTGACCCTGACACACGTGCCAAATTCTTTAACCCAGATCATATAGCAGAAGCTTTCTGTAAATACTACAGAAACCTCTACAATGTATCTAATGACCCACTGACCCCCCAACCCTCAGATTCACCGATAGCTGAATTTTTAGATTCAATATCTCTGCCAAAACTATCTACAGAGGAACTGGAAACTTTAAATTCCCCTCTTAGACAAGATGAGATTCTGGCTGTTATTAAAACCTTGCCTAACAATAAGTCTCCAGGAGCAGACGGGTTTTCTGCTGAGTATTACAAAACTTTCCAAAATATTTTAGTACCTCATCTAGACAAACTATTCAACCAAGCAGCATTTATCGTGTTGTTTCCCCCCAAAATGCTTAAATCCATAATAGTGACACTCCCTAAGCCAGGTAAATCCCCTGATTGCCCACAGAACTTTTGCCCTATTTCGCTATTAAACTCAGACCTCAAGATCTACGCGAAGGCATTAGCAAAAAGATTAGCAAAACTCACTCCTAAATTAATCAAAACAGACCAGGTGGGATTTGTCCAGGGTAGGCAGGCCCCAGATGGCACCCGTTGCATGCTTGACCTTATCCACATAGAGGATTACGTAAATCACCAATGACCTTTTTGGCTCTTGACGCCGAAAAGGCGTTTGATAGGGTGCACTGGGGATGCCTGCGGGCTACCCTGGACAAATTTGGTATACATGGGTTTGCACAATCTGCTTTCCTACCGCTCTATTTCAACCACTCGGCGAACATATACACTTCTAATCGTCATCTTTTCAAATTTCTAATGGCACCAGGCAGGGGTGCCCCCTGTCCCCTCTTATTTTTACTCTCATAATGGAGCCCCTAGCAAAAACAATTAGAGTCAATTCTGAAGTCACTGGCATAAAAATTGTGGATCAGCACCACAAAATTGGCCTTTTTGCTGATGATGTGGTGCTGACCCTCACCAACCCGAAATCTTCCCTCAACGCGGTCCAATCTATTCTTAATAAATTCAGTAATATCTCGTACTATAAGCTCAATGCCACTAAGTCCATTATCTTACCGATTAATATCCCTGCCCTACACCTAACTAATCTTAAAAAAAACAATTCCCTTTTGTGTGGGAACGTAACAAATTACCTTATTTAGGCATAACCCTGTTCTCCCCCTCTACTAATACATATAAAGCCAACTTCCAGCCACTCATACAAACTGTCTCCTAGGACACCCAACGCATTGCAAAATATGAACTTAGCTGGTTAGGACGCATAACAGCTTTTAAGATGCTAGTACTCCCTAAAATTCTTTACCTCTTTAGGACGATCCCTAGCACAATTCCACCCAGTTTCTTAAAAAAAAATTTACACTTTACTTAAAAAAATATATCTGGCAAGGGAAAGTTCCCAAAATTCCATTCACAACACTACAGAAATCAAAACAAGACGGGGGGTAGGCCTCCTGGTATTGAAACACTACCATACTGCAGTGCTAATGGACCAGCTCCACTCATGGTTTGATCGGAATTCCGATAAACTTTGGGTAGAACTTGAATCAGCATCCACGACAAAGGATCTCCCTTCATTATTATTGGCCACTAGAACTGACCTACCAATTCACATGCCGAACCTACCAGCAGTCAAGGCCTCGGTACAGGCCTGGAAATTAGCCCACCAAACACAGAACATGCAGCATGACCAACTAAAGATTGAAACTCCGACCCCAGTCTTATGCCCCATACACATGGTCGGAAAATCCGACCACAAAATCCATCTGATTTTTTCCGACGGATTTTGTCCGACACTGGTGTTGCATACACACGGTCAGACGTGGTGAACGTGGTGACGTTTGTTGCCTACGACGGGACTACGTAGAGGCTAGTAGCCAATAGCTTTGGTCTTGTAATGTGATCTGAGCATGCGTGGCACTTTGTCTGTCGGAATTCGCTACACACGATCGGAAAAAGTCCGATAGGACTTTGTTGTCGGAAAATTTGAGAGCTAGAGATAAAACTTTGTCCGTCGGAAAATCAGACGGAAAAAGTCAGATGGAGCCTATACACGGTCGGAATTTCCGACAACATTGTCCGATAGGACATTTTCCGTCGGAAAATCTGACCGTGTGTATGGGGCATTAGAATATCTAATCTCATCACTTAAAGTCCTTCCCTGGCTGGACAGAGGAATTAAGCTTGTTAAAGAATTAAACACTACACAACCGACGTATGACTACCATGAAACCTTTCAAGTTAAACATTTAACTAAAAACAAGGACTTGGACCATATAGAGGTGAACAAAGTGTTATGGCAAGAACTCCATGCTAGGCCACACAGAAAAGGAAGTATCTCTAGGTATTATGCACATTTACAATTTACAGGGGAATGCACCAAAACAACTGAAATTTTAGCGTGGGAAAAAGATCTTAAATCCCAGTTCAGTATTGAGGACTGGAGACATGCCAGACGATCAACATTTAGACCCTCCAGATGTGTCAACCATTGGGCCAACTTTCTGAAAGTGACCAATAGGAGCTATCTAGTTCCCTCTAGGTTGTCCAGGATTTTTCCTTCTGCAGACTCTAACGGTTGGAGAGAATGTGGAGACTATAGCTCAATGTACCGTGTTTTCTGGTCCTGCAAGTGCCTACGCAGCTTCTGGAACGGTGTATTTTCCCTGATCTCAAAGATTACAGGATTCTTTGTATCTCCACGAGTGGACTTAGCCCTCCTTCACCTAAATATAGAAATTGTACCCAAACAATTTCGTACTATAGTCATTCAAATTCTCACCGCAGCTCGCATGACCATTGCGTCTCTGTGGAAATCGAATAAAGCCCCCAACATGTCAGAAGTCATCAGAAGAGTGAGGAACGCTACCCAATACGAAAATATTCTAGCTTTTAGCCAAGACTCTGCCCAAAAATGTAATGATCACTGGAAATATTGGTTGAATGAATACCCGCTTATAGAGGATTAACATAGATACTTTATGAGAACGTGACTCTTGTTATAACCAATTCTCAGACGTGAGGCGAGGGATGGTGATGAGGGGTGGTCAGCAGTTATTATCTTTTGTTTTTTTTCGTTATTTTATGTTGTCTTCTATAACCTTAATCTTTACTCCACAGTTAAGGAGTAATTACTAAATGTGCAGTGAACAGTACCACTAAAACGATTATTGATATTTGGTCAGCCTGCTTATATGGATACTATGTGTGAAGACTGAATAAGGGTACATGCATATTTATTGAGGGACAGGCGCTCTTCCGTGGGGGGAGTGCCTGGCCCTGAACATGCGGTGCGAGGGGGGGTGCGGTACTCCACACTACGGCACAGTTAGCTCACAATGGGGGTGCCAGGTGTGGGGTGGGTGCTGCCCCCGAGCATTGACCAACTATATATGTTGACCGATTTGCAATGTAAATGTACCCAACAAGACACAAATATGATTATCTGAATTGATACGCTTTATTGTAACATCCAAATACCTGCTATACATACTTTATGTAATTCTCTGTTCATGTTGAAAACTCAATAAAAATCAATTGAAATAAAAACAGGAGTTTAGTTTGCACACATTTACAAATGCATGTGTAAGCTGCAGAGGCCACATCACAGCACCCTTGTATTATCTGCAATTATAACTCTATACATTTTCAGAGCCTCCATAGTAGGAGCACACATATAATAATGGATAGACTGAGGGCAGGTATGTCTGGAGGAAGCCCACTCCCCCAGCTCCCGTGTCACTGAATTGGATTGACAGCAGTGGGAGCCAATGGCTCCCGCTGCTATCAATCTATCCAATGAGGACCTGAGACAGCGGCTGGAGCTGCTGGGCTTGTGCTTGTTGCTGGAACGATCAGGTTCAGGTAAGAAAAAGGGGGGCTCTGGGGGACAGCTGCACCACATAACGTTTTTCACCTTAATGCATAGAATGCATTAAGGTGAAAAACCTTGAGACATTACAACTTCTTTAACTATTCAGCTTTAACTACTTGCCAACCAGCCGCCATCGTTATATGGCGGCAGGTTGGTTCCCCTGCGCGAATTGCCGCAGCTGTATGGCAGCCGCTTTAAGGGCTATAGGGGGCGAAGTGTGAAGCCGGAGCCGATGCGCAAGGGTCAGTAAACAGACAGATCCTCATTCTGACAGGGAAGTAGAGAGAGATCTGCTGTGCCTAGTGATCAGGAACAGCGATCTCTCTCTCCTCCTCTAGTCAGTACACTCCCCCCACAGTTAGAAACACCTCACTAGGGAACACTTAAACCCTTGATTGCCCCCAAGTGTTAACCCTTTCCCTGCCAGTGACATTTATACAGTAATCAGTGGCTATTTTTAGCTCTGATCGCTGTATAAATGTCAATGGTCCCAAAAAAACGTCAAAAGTGTCCGATCTGTCCGCCGCAATGTCGCAATCTCGCTGCAAATCGCAGATCGCCAACATTACTAGTAAAAAAATAATAATAATAATAAAAATGACATAAATACAGTATGTCACAAAAATGAGTACACCTCTCACATTTTTGTAAATATTTTATTATATCTTTTCATGTGACAACACTGAAGAAATTACACTTTGCTACAATGTAAAGTAGTGAGTGTACAGCTTGTATAACAGTGTAAATTAGCTATCCCCTCAAAATAACTGAACACACGCCATTAATGTCTAAACCGCTGGCAACAAAAGTGAGTACACCCCTCAGTGAAAATGTCCAAATTGAACCCAATTAGCCATTTAACCTCCCTGGTGTCATGTGACTCATTAGCGTCACAAGGTCTCAGGTGTGAATGGGGAGCAAGTGTGTTAAATTTGGTGTTATCGCTCTCACTCTCTCATACAGGTCACTGGAAGTTCAACATGGTACCTCATGGCAAAGAACTCTCTGAGGATCTGAAAAAAGAATTGTTGCTCTACATAAAGATGACCTAGGCTATAAGAAGATTGCCAAGATCCTGAAACTGAGCTGCAGTACGGTGGCCAAAACCATACAGCGGTTTAACAGGACAGGTTCCACTCAGAACAGGCCTTGCCATAGTCGAGCAAAGAAGTTGAGTGCACGTGCTCAGCGTCATATCCAGAGGTTGTCTTTGGGAAATAGACGTATGAGTGCTGCCAGCATTGCTGCAGAGTTTGAAGGGGTGGGGGGTCAGCCTGTCAGTGTTCAGACCATACGCCGCACACTGCATCTAATTGGTCTGCATGGCTGTCATCCCAGAAGGAAGCCTTTTCTAAAGATGATGCACAAGAAAGCCTGCAAACAGTTTTCTGAAGAAAAGCAGACCAAGGACATGGATTACTGGAACCATGTCCTGTGGTCTGATGAGACCAAGATAAACTTATTTGGTTCAGATTGTGTCAAGCGTGTGTGGCAGCAACCAGGTGAGGAGTACAAAGACAAGTGTGTCTTGCCTACAGTCCAGCATGGTGGTGGGAGTGTCACGGTCTGGGGCTGAATGAGTGCTGCCGGAACTGGGGCAGAGGCGGCTCTTTAATTAGGCGGTCGCCTAAGGCCTCGCACTCACAGGGGCATCGCGGCCGCCTAATTTGCCAGACGGAGGAAGGGGGGAGCCCAGCATTGGGAAGAATGATGGCACTGCCTGCGGATGTGCGAGACCAATCTCCTAATGCCAGGACTCTGCACTAATATCAGCTGGACTGCCTCACCCTCTCATTTTTATCCCGGGCTGCAGGGAGGGAGAACCGGGTTAAGTCACTGCCCCTCGAGCCGCTGTAATGCCAGTAATAAGATTCGCACCAGCGATGATGGGAGGAAACCATCTCATTGGTTAGTCCAATAAACTGCAGGATGCCGCGTTGACTGGTAGGCAGGCTGCAGGAAAAGAGGGGGGACGAGAGAACGCCCCCCCTTCTGAACTGTACCAGGCCATATGCCCTCAACATGGGGAGGGGGACAAGGGCCTCATCCCCACAACCCTTGCCCGGTGGTTGTGGGGGTCTGCGGGCGGAAGGCTTATTAGAATCCGGAAGCCCCCTTAACAAGATCCAGGCCTCCCCCCTGTGTGAAATGGTAACGGGGTACAAATGTACCCCTACCATTTCACAAAAAAGAGGCCTGGTAATGGACTGTGGGGGAATCCCATGCTGTTTTTTTCAATTACTTTCATGTATATTGCCAGGACCGACAATTCATTATAGCCGCGAGTACTTTTAAATTACTTTTTTTCCTTTAGAAATGTCATTTTGTGCAGGGAATGTTGTAAACACGGGAAACATGCGCCACTTTACAGGCATACTATAGACACCCCCCAGGTACGAAATTGAAAGGAATATTTCACTTTTATTGTTTCACTTTAAGCATTATTAAAATCACTGCTCCCGAAAAAACTGAAGTTTTTAAAACTTTTTTTTGCTTTGATACTTGTCCCCTGGGGCAGGACCCGGGTCCCCAAACACTTTTTTTATGACAATACAATGCATATAAGCCTTTAAAATTAGCACTTTTGATTTCTCCCATAGACTTTAACAGGGTGTTCCGCGGCTTTCAAATTTGCCGCGAACACCCCAAATTGTTTGCTATTCGGCGAACGGGCGAACACCCGATGTTTGAGTTGAACTTACGTTCCACTTAAACATCGGGCTCATCCCTATTATACAAGCTATACACTCACTACTCTACATTGTAGCAAAGTGTAATTTCTTCAGTGTTGTCAGATGAAAAGATATAATTAAATATTTACAAAAAATGTGAGGGGTGTACTCACTTTTGTGAGATACTGTATATCCCCTATTTTGTAGATGCTATTACTTTTGTGCAAACCAATCAATATATACTTATTGCGATTTTTTTTTACCATAAATATGTAGAAGAATACATATTAGCCTAAACTGATGAAGAATTTTTTTTTGGGATATTTTATTATAGCAAAAAGTAAAAAATATTGTTTTTTTTTTTCAATATTGTCGCTCTTTTTTTGTTTATAGCCCAAAAAATAAAAACAGCAGAAGTGATCAAATACCACCAAAGAAAGCTCTATCTGTGGGAAAAAAAGGATGTCAATTTTGTTTGGGTACCGTGTTACACAACCGCGCAATTTTCAGTGCCGTATCACAAAAAATGGCCCGTTCATTAAGGGGGCAAATCTTCCGGTCGCTAAGTGGTTAAATCAGGCCCGTTTTCTCATCTTTTCCTTTATACCGTTCTTTTTAATAAAACAAATGCAGAGGTTGGATGAAGGTTTAATAGTACATTTACAGAGGTCCATATATCCAGGGGCGTTGCCAGGGGGTGGCTAGGGGGGACTGGAGCCCCGAATGTGTCCCTGCAAAGCCCAGAGTCTCGGAATGCCTGCATTCCATTGTTAGCCCCGAGTGCCGTCGGCTAATTTTGGCTGCACTCGCTAACAGATCGGTTCCCAGCAGCCGAAATTAGCCGAGTGCCATAGCGGCCGAAAGGGGCCGGAATTAGACGAAAGTGGCCGAGTGGCCAGTGCCGCTGGTTCCGCCTTCTGGAGCGGGACGTGTGACGTGACGTCCATCGTAGCCTGCAGGCTCCAGAAGGCGGGAACGCTACATCCCCGCTCGGGCGGGCGGCTCGGCTCTCCTCTCCTCCTTGGCTCCTCTCCCCAGTGACTGACTGACTGCCAGTGCCTGCCTGCCTGCTTGCTGTGACCGCACATCACGGCTGAGGTAGGTCAGACACAGAGACTACCAGTGTATGTATGTCATTGTCAGGCAGGTCAGTGTGTGTAGGTCAGTGGTCAGTACATGTAGGTCAGTGTGTGTAGGTCAGTGGTCAGTATGTGTAGGTCAGTGGTCAGTGTGTGTAGGTCAGTGGTCAGTGGATGTAGGTCAGTGTGTTAAGGTCAGTGGTCAGTATGTGTAGGTCAGTGGTCAGTGTGTGTAGGTCAGTGGTCAGTGTGTGTAGGTCAGTGGTCAGTGTGTGTAGGTCAGTGGTCAGTGCATGTAGGTCAGTGTGTGTAGGTCAGTGTGTGTAGGTCAGTGGTCAGTGTGTAGGTCAGTGGGTGTAGGTCAGTGGTCAGTGTGTGTAGGTCAGGCACTCAGGCAGGTCAGTGTATGTAGGTCAGTGTGTGTAGGTCAGGCAGGCCAGTGTGTGTAGGTCAGTGTATGTAGGTCAGTGGTCAGTGTATGTAGGTCAGTGTGTGTAGGTCAGTGGTCAGTGTATGTAGGTCAGTGTGTGTAGGTCAGGCACGTCAGTGTGTGTAGGTCAGTGTATGTAGGTCAGTGGTCAGTGTATGTAGGTCAGTGTGTGTAGGTCAGTGGTCAGTGTGTGTAGGTCAGTGTGTGTAGGTCAGTGGTCAGTGTGTGTAGGTCAGGCACTCAGGCAGGTCAGTGTATGTAGGTCAGTGGTCAGTGTATGTAGGTCAGTGTGTGTAGGTCAGGCAGGCCAGTGTGTGTAGGTCAGTGTATGTAGGTCAGTGTGTGTAGGTCAGTGGTCAGTGTATGTAGGTCAGTGTGTGTAGGTCAGGCAGGTCAGTGTGTGTAGGTCAGTGCATGTAGGTCAGTGGTCAGTGTATGTAGGTCAGTGTATGTAGGTCAGTGTGTGTAGGTCAGCGGTCAGTATGCGTAGGTCAGGCACTCAGGCAGGTCAGTGTATGTAGGTCAGTGTATGTAGGTCAGTGTGTGTAGGTCAGTGGTCAGTGTATGTAGGTCAGTGGTCAGTGTATGTAGGTCAGTGTGTGTAGGTCAGTGGTCAGTGTATGTAGGTCAGTGGTCAGTGTGTGTAGGTCAGTGGTCAGTGTATGTAGGTCAGTGTGTGTAGGTCAGTGGTCAGTGCATGTAGGTCAGTGTGTGTAGGTCAGTGGTCAGTGCATGTAGGTCAGTGTGTGTAGGTCAGTGGTCAGTGCATGTAGGTCAGTGCATGTAGGTCAGTGCATGTAGGTCAGTGTGTGTAGGTCAGTGCATGTAGGTCAGTGTGTGTAGGTCAGTGTGTGTAGGTCAATGGTCAGTGTGTGTAGGTCAGTGTGTGTAGGTCAGTGGTCAGTGTATGTAGGTCAGGCACTCAGGCAGGTCAGTGTATGTAGGTCAGTGTATGTAGGTCAGTGTGTGTAGGTCAGTGGTCAGTGTATGTAGGTCAGTGGTCAGTGTATGTAGGTCAGTGTGTGTAGGTCAGTGGTCAGTGTATGTAGGTCAGTGGTCAGTGTGTGTAGGTCAGTGTGTGTAGGTCAGTGGTCAGTGTATGTAGGTCAGTGTGTGTAGGTCAGTGGTCAGTGCATGTAGGTCAGTGGTCAGTGCATGTAGGTCAGTGCATGTAGGTCAGTGCATGTAGGTCAGTGTGTGTAGGTCAGTGCATGTAGGTCAGTGTGTGTAGGTCAGTGTGTGTAGGTCAATGGTCAGTGTGTGTAGGTCAGTGTGTGTAGGTCAGTGGTCAGTGTATGTAGGTCAGGCACTCAGGCAGGTCAGTGTATGTAGGTCAGTGTATGTAGGTCAGTGTGTGTAGGTCAGTGGTCAGTGTATGTAGGTCAGTGGTCAGTGTATGTAGGTCAGTGTGTGTAGGTCAGTGGTCAGTGTGTGTAGGTCAGTGTGTGTAGGTCAGTGGTCAGTGTATGTAGGTCAGTGTGTGTAGGTCAGTGGTCAGTGCATGTAGGTCAGTGTGTGTAGGTCAGTGGTCAGTGCATGTAGGTCAGTGTGTGTAGGTCAGTGGTCAGTGCATGTAGGTCAGTGCATGTAGGTCAGTGCATGTAGGTCAGTGTGTGTAGGTCAGTGCATGTAGGTCAGTGTGTGTAGGTCAGTGTGTGTAGGTCAATGGTCAGTGTGTGTAGGTCAGTGTGTGTAGGTCAGTGGTCAGTGTATGTAGGTCAGTGTGTGTAGGTCAGTGGTCAGTGCATGTAGGTCAGTGTGTGTAGGTCAGTGCATGTAGGTCAGTGTGTGTAGGTCAGTGTGTGTAGGTCAATGGTCAGTGTGTGTAGGTCAGTGGTCAGTGTGTGTAGGTCAGGCAGGTCAGTGTGTGTAGGTCAGTGTGTGTAGGTCAGGCAGGTCAGTGTGTGTAGGTCAGGCAGGTCAGTGTGTGTAGGTCAGGCAGGTCAGTGTGTGTAGGTCAGTGGTCAGTGTGTGTAGGTCAGGCAGGTCAGTGTGTGTAGGTCAGGCAGGTCAGTGTGTGTAGGTCAGGCAGGTCAGTGTGTGTAGGTCAGTGGTCAGTGTGTGTAGGTCAGGCAGGTCAGTGTGTAGGTCAGTGGTCAATGTGTGTAGGTCAGGCAGGTCAGTGTGTGTAGGTCAGGCAGGTCAGTGTGTGTAGGTCAGGCAGGTCAGTGTGTGTAGGTCAGGCGGGTGAGTGAGGTGAGTGTATGTAGGTCAGGCAGGTCAGAAACCAGAGCGTCAACTTCCTAGATCAGTAGTCTCCAAACTGCAGCTCAGGGGCCAAATGCATACTTTTGCTTGCCTTTATTCACCCCTGAGGCACAATTCTACCACTGACACCAATGTTGGAGCACTATTCTTACCACTACACCAACAATGGGGAAACATTCCTCCCACTGATTATGGGGCACTATTCTTCCCACTGACCCCAATGATGGGGCACTATTCCTCACACTAATACCAATGATGGGGCATCGTTCCTCCTACTGGCGCCAATTATGGGTCATTATTCATCTCACTGTTACCAACAATGGGACACAATACCTACCACTGATAACAACAATGGGGTACTATTCCTAAAACCAATGGAGCATTATTTACTCCCTCTGATGACGGACATATTCTACTCCCACTGGTCACAGTCTCCCCCCCCCCCCCCCCCCCAAAGCCTGAAGGACTTTGGAAATTTTGAAAGGAGAAAGAAGTTAAAGACCTTTATCCTAGATGAAATCGGGGTTTCTAACATAAAAAGCATTCCAGGTTTCAAACCAGAATCTACAGGTAGAGGCAATTCAAGGTATTGAGGAGGAAAGAGGGACAGAGGGACATGGTTGCCATAAGGCAAAGTCCATCCAAATGATGGACAGTTGAGAGCTATGGTGATAAACCAAAGTGCCAACTTTCTCCTAGAATTAAATTGCAATTTCTATTATTAAGCACTCCAAGTTTCAAGCAGGAATCTGTACCTATGTTCAAGCAACTAGGTATCCACATTTAAATTAACATGATCAGTTTAGTTATGCACTTTAACGCCACTTTATATCAGAGATGTTAGGCTTTGAGACACACAGCTCTGTTGTCATCATTTATAGATGATAATCATAGCAGGGGATCATTATTTCCATCATATCTGTGAAAATGGCAGTACAGACACAGTCTTTGAAATCCCTTTTCTATTGTCATTGAAAAATACAAGCTTTTCTATAGAGATCCAGGGCCAGTCTCAGAGGGAATGCCTTCACAGATAAGACCAGTCATACAGAAGGAGCTATAAATTCTCCCACCACTGCTGTGACTGAGAAGGTGGAATCTGGAAATCGGCAGTTGACCCAGAAAGATAGTTTGATAGTCGCAGAGTTATTGGAAAAGACAGGTGTAGTCTAGAGGAGTGAAGTTCGGTGATCCAAAAAGGCTTTCATTTAAAAGCCGAATCAATGTCTGCGTTGGAGACTGTGATTAATCAAACTTTCTGTGCTGTTTTACCAGCTGCCTTATTAATTTGGTCCTCCACAAAAATGCCAGTCTGACCGACCTTGATAATGTAAATGTCATGTGTAATTTCTCCATCATGGTTTGTAAAAAAATAATTGCACCCCAAAGCGGAACTAAACAAGGTAGAAGATACTTTTATATGTCTGCCTCTTCTGCCAGAAGTGTTTTAAGACTGGTGTCAATAAGTGTCAATGGATAAATGCATTGGTATTTGACATCAGTATGAGACTCTAAGATCCTTCAGAATTTATTGTACAGTATGTGCAGTTGACCTCCTCCTGCCCAGCATTTGACCAGTTTCAGCTGATTTTGCATTCCCATAGACTTGTTTGGGTATAGAAGCAATTCTGGCCAAAACCCACTGACCCTGATATGTCTACCAGCAACTAACTGCAGCACATGCATAGCACAGTGTACAGTCCCAGCCCATTCCTGGTTGTAAGATGGTGAGAATGGAGCAGGGTGCTGGGATAATGTTACACAATTGCGCATGTGCTGGAGTAACATAATTAGTGGCCTCTAGACATGTGCATTCGTTTTCGTCCGAATGCATTTTCGTCCGAATTTCAGGTATTTTCATTATCGTTTTAACAAACGATAATGAATGTGCAGAATCCAAAAACCGAAAGATCCGACATAAACAAATGCTTTATTTTCATTTTCGCAACAGTTCGATACAGTGGGGATCGAAGGTTTGGGCACCCCAGGTAAAAATGTGTATTAATGTGCATAACGAAGCCAAGGAAAGATGGAAAAATCTCCAAATGGCATCAAATTACAGATTAGACATTCTTATAATATGTCAAAAAAAGTTAGATTTTATTTCCATCATTTACCCTTTCAAAATTACAGAAAACAAAAAAATGGCGTCTGCAAAAGTTTGGGCACCCTGCAGAATTTATAGCATGCACTGCCCCCTTTGCAAAGCTGAGACCTGCCAGTGTCATGGATTGTTCTCAATCATCATCTGGGAACACCAGGTGATGTCAATCTCAAAGGTTTTAAATGGCCAGACTCATCTGACCTTGCCCCAACAATCAGCATCATGGGTTCTTCTAAGCAGTTGTCTAGAAAACTGAAACTGAAAATAGTTGACGCTCACAAAGCTGGAGAAGGCTATAACAAGATAGCAAAGCGTTTTCAGATGTCAATATCCTCAGTTCGGAATGTAATTAAGAAATGTTAGTCATGGGGGCGTGGCCGAGATGCTGAACTGAGCGGACGTGTTTCAGAGCTCTGCTGGACGAGAACCCGTTAAATCATCCGAAATTGGGATTTTAATACCGCAATCTACCTTCTAAACACCCTTGTATGCCGTCTAGGAGTTCCAGTGGCCCGCAGAAGGCCAAGAAACTTAAGTTTCCCCCGCGGGTGGAAGCAGAAGCCACCCCGGCCCTGTCTCCGGGGCCCACGCTCCCGCGCCTCAGCAGTATGGCGTCTCAAACAGAGCAGGAAGAGACCGCTCCGCCTGGTATCCCTGAAGTGATGGCTGCCATCACCCTCTGCCTATCGACCCTTACCAACAAAATTGAAGCCGTCCAACTTGATGTGGGTCTGATGAGACAGGACCTCGAGAAGGTCCGCTCCCGGATCACTTCGGTGGAACAGAGAGTCAGCGGTGCGGAGGACGCGGTAGCAGACCACGAGGCGGCCATCCGGACCCTGCAAATGAAAGTTAAAGCGTTGGAATACCGCGCGGAAGACGCCGAAAATAGAAGCAGGAGGAACAACCTCCGAATCGTGGGACTACCGGAGGGGGCTGAAGGGAGGAACCCCTCGTTATTCGCGGAGGACCTGCTGAGAATGGTCCTCCCTGCGGCGCAGTTATCACCACATTTTACGGTTGAGAGGGCCCACCGAGTCCCGCCAAGACATGGTCCGGAGGGGGCCCCGCCACGCACCTTCATCCTGAGGCTACTCAACTTTAGAGATAGAGACGAGCTGCTGCGGGCGTCCCGTGCTGCTGGAGAGATCCCCTATCGCAACACCAGACTCATGCTGTTCCCTGACTACACCATGGAAACCCAGAAGCAACGTCGGTCGTTTGACACAGTGAAGGCTGCCCTCCGCCTCAAAGGAATCCGGTATAGCATCTTGTTTCCTGCTAAGCTTCGCGTGGTGGACGGCGAAACAGTCCGGATTTTCACCAACCCCAAAGATGCTAAGGCCTGGATGGAGACCCTACCGCCGTAAGATGTGATCCACCTCCCTGACGACCCGGCTGGGCTACGGACCAGGAAGGACCTGCGATGCTTTCTGCCATTAGAGGTACGGGGTATGACGGCTGCTGGGACTTGGACTTATGCCCTGGGATGCGCCTGGCACATTGCTCCCTAGTTAGGCCTTACCAGGCCCTGTTGACATGGCGATCCTTGTATGTGTATGCCCCGTATTCTCGCCCACACCTGCGGGATAGGAGCCACTGGAACGGGCACCCCGGGTGCCGGCACTCTTATTTTTTTTCTCCTTTGTTGGGTATTTGCCTCCCTTTTAATTTTTAATTCTTAATTTTTGATGTCCCTAATTTGGACTTCACCGTGACCTATAATGTGCACTACTGCTCCAGCATCTCTGCAATGCTGTGGACCGTTACTTCCCAAAGAAGTTTGGATCGGGCGCACGCCCCCTGATCACTTGATCACTTGATTGAACTGGGTTCAATTGTTTTGGGACTCATGTGCCCTCCACGGTTAGGAGTGGCACGGGGTGGGGGGGGGGGGGGTTGGATGGCCGTTGCTATCCTCAGTGTTTTTTTATGTTTTGTTCTTTTTTGCTCAAGGGTTGTTTTTTTTCTAAATATGGCGTCAATGTGCAACAAGTGGCTGAATAATGATGTGTCACCCCCCGATTGCCCTAGGCTGATGGTAACTTCGGCTCGGCGGAGATTGGGGGATGGTGCTCCTAGATGGCTCTGGGAAGTACTTGTGGGAGTCAGTGCTGGTAATTTATGGTTAAAAATGGATTATGGCTAACTTTACAGTATTGTCGTGGAATGTCAGGGGTCTCAACTCGCCTATAAAACGCTCCCTTGTGTTTAAATTTTTGCAACAACATCGCCCCAAAATTTGCATTCTTCAGGAAACTCACCTGCTCGGATCCAAGATTCTAGCATTAAAAAGGGCCTGGGTAGGTGCGCACTATCACGCCACCTATTCCAATTACGCCAGGGGGGTAAGTGTATTGGTGCACAAGTCTCTGGACTTTACTATACTAGCCCTTAAGATTGACCCAGATGGGAGGTACGTCCTCATGCATGCCCTGATAGCGGGTTTCCCTTATGTAATAATTGGCCTGTATCTACCCCCTCCAGCGGACCCTGCACTTCTACACTTGCTTATGTCCATGACTGTAAAATATAATGTGGATAGGGTTTTGCTGGTGGGGGATTTTAATCTGGTCATGGCTAATGACAAGGACAGGTTGCACGCGGCGGCCACCCACTGTAATGGGTTGTCGCGGTGGGCGGCCTCCTTTGGTTTAACTGATCTTTGGAGGCACTTCCACCCCTCTGACGCCCAGTTCACGTGCCTATCAACTACCTACCGCTCGCTGTCAAGGTTAGACATGGCCTTTGCCTCTTCCGGACTACTACGGGAGACGGTCTCTACGGAGATCCTCCCTCGTGGTATCTCGGATCATGCTCCTACCCTGGTCACGGTATGTGCGGCGGCAGATGGGGGTCGGAGACTGTGGAGGCTCTCCAAATTTTGGATCATGGAACCGGATATCCAAGAGGAAATCCCCGAAGGCTTATATAATTTTTGGGTACACAACACGGATTCCACTAGTCCATTAGTCACCTGGGATGCCTTTAAGGCCTGGGTGAGAGGGGAATATATTAGACGCATACGTGACAAAAAGAGAAGTTCTGTGCAGTCTCTCCAGCAACTCGAACTGCAGGCCCAGGAGGAGGAGCGTGCATATGTCGGTGATCCCAGCCCAAGTAACTATGCCTCATGGCAATTCATTTTGAGCAGGCTCTCGTTACTCAGGGTAGATCTTACCAAGAAATCAATGCTAGATAGTGCCCAGAGAGTGTTTGAATTTGGGGACAAGAACGGGAGGCTTCTTGCCTGGTTAGCCAAGGGGCAATTTGCAACCACACATATAGGCCGGCTGCGGGAACCGGATGGGTCCCTCCTGACCACCCAGGACGCCATTGGGGACAATTTTCTAAACTTTTTCCAGGAGTTGTACTCCTCTAAGGCGGAGTACTCTGCTGGGGACTTGTCTGACTACCTTGATCTGGTGCGGTTTCCTACTTTGGACCCGGCTAAATGCGTGGCTCTGGAGGGGGAGATCACATTAGAGGAGGTACAGAAGGCCCTGAGTTGCATGCAGGCAGGTAAGTCCCCGGGACCTGATGGCCCCCAAGATGGTTTCACTATTTAAACAATTCTCGTCTATGGAGTCACTGCCTGACTCTATGTCAGAAGCGGTAGTGGTACTGGTGCCTAAACCCGGTAAGGACCCGGAAAACTGTGCCTCATATAGGCCCATCTCCTTAATAAATGCTGATGCCAAGCTGCTAGCCAAGATCTTGGCCCTACGGATGACAAATGTTATGGAGGATTTGATTCACCAAGATCAAACGGGCTTCATGCCGGGAAAGGGCACCGATATCAATATCAGGAGGTTGTTTCTCAACTTAGCCACTGTCCATGACAATGGAGGTCACAGAGTCATCGCCTCTCTGGACGCAGAGAAGGCGTTTGACTCTGTGGAATGGACCTATCTTTGGGAGGTACTAAAGAGATTTGGGTTCGGCCCCAACTTTCTACGATGGTTGGGCCTGCTGTACAAGTCTCCTAGGGCTAGGGTACGTGTCAACAGTACACTCTCAGACTATTTTCTCCTCCAGAGGGGCACAAGGCAGGGGTGCCCCTTGTCGCCCAGCCTCTTTGCTTTGGCGCTCGAGCCTCTGGCCATTCTCATTCCTTGCAGGAGGCGCTGAGGGTCTTTGATGTCTTTGGCAGGTTCTCGGGGGTCCGGATCAACTGGTCCAAGTCTGTACTTTTCCCGCTGGATCCACGCCCCCGAGAGTTACGGCCAAATTCCCCCTTGCTCTGGGTCGAGGAGTTTAAATACCTGGGTATTGTGGTGGCCAGGGACCTCCGGGACTTTGGTCGCCTAAATCTCCAGCCAATTGTTACACGACTTAAGGAGCACTGCTCTAAATGGAGGGACTTGCCACTTAACCTAATGGGCCGAATTAATGTCCTTAAAATGCTTTACCTACCCCGGTTTAACTATGTATTCCGCAATTCTCCCGTGTGGATCCCTGTGTCCTTTTTTAAGGACCTGGAGACACATATTGGGTCGTTCCTCTGGAGGGGTACCACTTCTCGACTGGCCAGATCAACGCTGCAGCTGCCAGCCCGCTGCGGAGGTCTCGCATTGCCCAACCTGCAGGTGTACTTTTGGGCGGCGGTGCTGGTCACGGTGCGGTGGTGGTTTGCCCAGTCTGAGTCAAATGCGGCCGTCTGCCTAGAGGCGGCAATAGTGGGTTCCTTTCAGAAGTTAGGTAGCATACCTAACCCTTACCTGACCCTACTAAGACAACCCTAAAGGTTTGGATGATGGCAAGGAGAAGGTTCCTCCGTCCTCAACAATATTCACCCAATATGCCGCTTTGGGAGAACCCATTACTCCCTCACTTTAGAACGATACCAGACTCACTGATATGGGTTAGATATGGGATTGTGACCCTCCGGGATGCCGTCAGAAATGGAGTTGTGTTAACATTTCAAGAAATGGCGTCCGAGCATGGCATCCCGAGTAATATGCTGTTCCGTTACTACCAACTGAGACACGCAGCTAGGGCACAATTTCAGGGGGGAATCACCCTGGCAGTGGATCCAGTCGAGGATGCATTGTCACAGGTGACGCTTCAGAAAACCTTATCCTCCTTGTACTTCATCCTATTGGGTGTTGACTCTGGGATAGGTGGAGGAATGATATTCCTAGCCTGGATAGGGAAACCTGGGAGGAATGTTTTGAGGACGGGTCAAAGGTACTTATTTCCTCTAAGGATAAACTAATTCACACTAAATTTCTGCATCGAGTATACTACACGCCGCAGAGACTGCACAGAATTTTCCCCCTTAGATCCCCAGACTGCCCTAAGTGTCAATCCACTGATGGCTCCTTTCTACACATGTTCTGGTCCTGTCCCCGTCTCCAACGATACTGGGCCAGAGTTTTTGACTGTATTAATACGAGACTGCAACTCACCTTACCTGCCTCGCCTGAATTGGTGCTGCTGGGCATTCATGAGGATGACCAGAGACCCAGATACACAAAGATATTGATTTCCTTACTGGTATTTTATGCCAAGAAGGCGATTCTAGTGAAGTGGACATCGCCCTCCCCCCCACAGTGGCCTCTTGGGATACCATGGTTAATACAGTTCTTCCCATGTATAGATTGAAATATGCCAGCAGAGGATGCCCACTGAAGTTTGACCGTGTGTGGTTACCCTGGATAGAACAAGTCTAAACCGCCCCACCACCTCAGGGAGGTTTTTCTCCCCTTTGGAAAGGGAACTGGTGTATGCGGGCATGGCTGCCCCTTCCCCCCCCCTCGTCCCGTTTATAACACACTGGAATGTTATGATGTAAAGGAAATGTGGGTATAGTTACTCATCCATTGTTCTGTTGATAATCCTCTGCTCTGTACTATATACTAGTATGCATTTATGACGGATTGTTCTACTGCTTGTTGTATTTTACTTGTATCATTCTTTTTTGCTATAATAAAAAACCATCCTGGTTGTTAAAAAAAGAAATGTCAGTCATCAGGAACAGTGGAAGTTAAAGCAAGATCTGGAAGACCAAGAAAAATATCAGACAGAATAGCTCGCAGGATTGTGAGAAAAGCAATTCAAAACCCACGTTTGACTGCCTCCAGAAAGATCTGGCAGACACTGGAGTTGTGGTACACTATTCCACTATACAAATATGGTCTTCATGGAAGAGTCATCAGAAGTCATCAGAAGAAAACCTCTTCTACGTCCTCACCACAAAAATCAGTGTTTGAACTTTGCAAATGAACATATAGACAAGCCTGAGGCATTTTGGAAACCAGTTCTGTGGACTGATAAGGTTAAAATATAACTTTTTGGCCGGAATGAGCAAAGGTACGTTTGGAGAAGAAAGGGCACAGAATTTAATGAAAAGAACCTCTGTCCAACTGTTAAGCATGGGGGTTGGTCAATCATGCTTTGGGGTTGTATTGCAGCCAGTGGCACAGGGAAAATTTCACGAGTAGAAGGAAAAATGGATTCAATAAAATTTCAGCAAATTTTGGATGGTAACTTGATGCCATCTGTGAAAAAGCTGAAGTTAAAGAGAGGATGGCTTCTACAAATGGATAATGATCCTAAACACACCTCAAAATCCACGGGGGATTACATCAAGAGGCGTAAACTGAAGGTTTTGCCATGGCCTTCACAATCTCCTGACCTCAACATTATTGAAAATCTATGGATAGACCTTAAAAGAGCAGTGCGTGACAGACAGCCCAGAAATCTCAAAGAACTGGAAGACTTTTGTAAGGAATAATGGGCAAAGATACCTCAAACAAGAATTGAAAGACTCTTGGCTGGCTACAAAAAGCATTTACAAGCTGTGATACTTGCCAAAGGTGGCAGTAAAAGATATTAACTCTGCAGAGTGCCCAATCTTTTGCAGACGCCATTTTTTTGTTTTCTGTCATTTTGAAAGTGTAAATGATGGAAATAAAATCTAACTTTTTTGACATATTATAAGAATGTCTAATCTGTAATTTGATGCCATTTGGAGATTTTTTCATCTTTCCTTGGCTTCGTTATGCACATTAATACACATTTTTACCTGGGGTGCCCAAACTTTTGATCCCCACTGTATAGATAGGAGATTCGACATGACGCTGACAATAGCGATCTGTGTCCATCGAACCTGTGGTCACATGTGCCTAACCTTAGCTCTATTACTTCAAGATTGTTCTACATAGAGAGAAAAGATTAGATGTAGAGAGAAAAGATTTGACATAGAGAGAAAAGATTTGACATAGAGAGAAAAGATTCGACATAGAGAGAAAAGATTCGACATAATAGAGACAATAGCAAAAAAGGTTGAATTTGCCTAAGCTAACTCCATTAGTACAATGTTATTTGACATAGAGAGAAAAGATTTGACATGAAGATTCGACGAAGCAGTCGCCGCGAGCGGACATTTATGGTCAAATGCTCTGCCCATAGGCTATAGAAGAATTCTAATGTTGGTTGACTAGTAATAATAATTAAAAAAATATAATTACTAGTATTATACAACATTAGAATTCTACTATAGCTTGTAGGCGGAACAATCGACCGGAAATGTTTGATTGCGGCATCGTACAGTTTAGCTACTCCGTCAAATCTTCTTAGAACATTCGACAGACACCATAAGCCTTCAATGACAGATTCAACCTTAATTATTTTGGATTTCCGGACGAAAGCATTTTTTAACAAAACGGAAGAAATACAAACGAATTTCTGGAGTAACTAAAAAAAATTATTTTTCGGATGAAAACGAAATTCCAAAACGAAATATTTCAGTGTGCACATGTCTAGTGGCCTCCCAATGGCCAAACCAGGGAGATGCTAAACTTGAAAAAGATAGCATCAGTGATAAAGTGGCAGTGGGGAGCTCAGACATTTCATCGCTGAAGAAGAACTCACTCAGAATTCAGGAAAAGACCAGAAGAAGATAGAGAAACTTTGCATAGCTGGAGAGGTAAGTGCAACAAACTTGCACATTCCAGCAAATTCTACTGCCAACAGCAGTTAAAGCAGAACTTTACCCATAACAACTTGATAAAAAAAAAAAATGTTCTTTAGCAAGGAACATACATTCCACATTAATAATTATGCTATCAACATTAGTGTGAGCTTTAAATTGCCTCCAGCGTTGCTTCTGTTTCTTCTTGCTGGAGGCTGCCATTTTGCTGAAGTCCAGAGCCTCTGAACAGCAGTATATCATAAAGCTGAACTAAACCCATCAATTTAATGTTTCAAAAAACAGTTACATTCCTGGAATGCTGGCATTGCTAACTGTCACATTTGCTTGTGTCCTCAACCAAACTGTCAAACCATCAAATAGCTGGTGCCATAACTGATCATATGTGTAGTTCTAACCTGCTTCTGCTGTCCTCTCTCCTTGCTCGTAAAAGTGTAGTGTACTGCTCAAGGAAAAATCGACATCCCCTGCTGCTCAGCTGCCTCTGAGTATGGATTGGGTGCCAGCCCTGCTTGCAACAGGAGTTCCCAGAAAAATGAGTCTGGATGGCCGCACTCTGATGCAATCACCTTTATTCCAAGATATAAACCAATAAACCATACAGAAAATGGAGGTGTAACAACAGGTAACACTAATTCCACGTACACACGACCAGACTTTCCAGCAGACTAGGTCTGACGGTTTTTCCAACGGACTTCCGACGGACTTTCCGAACGAACAGACTTGGACACACACAATCACACCAAAGTCCAACGGATTAGAACGTGATGATGTACGACCGGACTAGAATAAGGAAGTTCATAGCCAGTAGCCAATAGCTGCCCCGTCGGACTAGCATACAGACAAACTGATTTCTCGACCGGACTCAAGTCCGTCGAAAAAATTTGAAAAATGTTCTAAATCTAATGTCCGTCTGATTTTGCGACATATGAAGCCCACACACAATCAAATTGTCCGACGGTTTAGTTCCGTCTGACCTTTGCTGTCAAAAAGTCCGGCCGTGTGTACGCGGCATCACGCGTTTCACACCCAAACTGGTGCTTAGTCATAGCTCCTCCTTGCTCCCGTGCCTCCAGGAAGGGCTTCCTCTGTGAGTTATGGCAGGATCCTTCCATCACCAGAGCCCCAGCCCAAGGGCAACCCTCCCAGATTAGGGGGCACCCTTGAGTGCCACCGACAGCCTCCTCAGCACTCCATCTCCATCTTCCACCCGACTGCCCCCATGGCATGACTCATGCCTATTTATAAGTTGGCCTGCCGCCTGCCAGCCCTTTACTGGGGATTGGCTGAGGCCTTCATAAATATGCCGAGCATCTTCACCTAACCTCCTCCCACTATGTCTAGAACATTCTCCAATGTCCCAGAAAACAGGGGGAGGCACCAGAGAAGCTGCTAGGATGAGTGATCCAGCCCTGACTCACTGAACCCTGACCCAGAAATGTGCCTACACTAACACCTAGCACAGCTAGAGGGTGCTTGTCCAAATTTCGATTTGTAATGAAACGAATCACACATGTCTAGCCAATAACCATTAGAACATAAAAACCTTACAACAAATGTAATTTCCATACAAATATCTACTAATGTATGGTCATCTTAATAAACACATTTTTTTTATTTATTTTTTGGCGTCTATACTTATGTGAAAAGTTTTTTTATTTTCCTTCAGAACTTTTCTTTAAAACTGCATGTGTCATCCTGTGTCCTAAACAATATTCTGTTCTTTCTGAAATAGCTCCTTGCTGGGGATTTGTCATCCGTATAACCCAATTCTGTATCTCTAACAGGAATATTTCTATCTTTGATAGAAAGTTTCCATCTGGGCCACATGGGACCCAGGATAGACTGACAATGAAATCCTTTCATCTTCTTCACATGGAGTTTATGGAAAAACGAAGCATGCAGCTCACATGATTTTGAGGTTTTAAAAATGATCGTGTCTGTTTATTTTATCCCATGGCAATTCTTCGCAGTGAGGAGATAATGGACTTGTATAAAACAATCTGAATATGAAGTAAACAGCATTAAGAATAAAAGAAAATGTCAATATTATAAAGCATTTTTATGATCATTAGAAAGAATAATAAGTTTGTTTCTCTCGCCGCACTTCATATTGAGTTCTTAGTGTACAGTATATTTATGAGGCTGTATTTAGTTAATTGATGGCTTACTTCACTGCACATGTCGGTATGAATAGTTTATAGCTATATTGTTTGCAGCTACATACGCCTTTGTTTAATGGACCAAACCTGATAACTATAAAATCAGAATATCTGTTTGCAGCGTTTACCATAATGAAAAGAGACAAAGTTGGGGAAAATTATCTTCATGGATCAAGATCTTATGAATCGGGCTAATCTGCAGTCGAAGACTAATATCCTTATAGAGCGGCATATCATGAAATCAATGGGCCCGTGTGCAAGATAAAAAGTGGGCCTTAGTCATTCCCCAAAAAAATGTGGGCGTGGCTTAACCACTTCAGCCCCAGAAGGATTTACCCGCTTCCTGACCAGGCCATTTTTGCGATATGGTACTGCATCACTTTTACTGACAATTGCGCGGTCGTGCGACACTGTACCCAAACAAAATTGATGTCCTTTTTTCCCACAAATAGAGCTTTCTTTTGGTGGTATTTGATCACCTTTGCGTTTTTTTTTTTTTGCGCTATAAACAGAAAAAAAACAACAATTTTGAAAAGAAAACTTTCCGCTATAATACACATCCACAAAAAAAAAAATGTAAAAAAATCTAATTTCTTCTTCAGTTTAGGCCAATATGTATTCTACTACATATTTTTGGTAAAAAAAATCCCAATAAGAGTACAGTACATTGCTTTGTGCACAAAGTTGGGAGCATGAAATCATCCAAAATGTATTGGTATGCTGATGCCTTAAGAGTTTCCTTCACTGGAACTAAGGGGCCAAGCCCAACCCCTGAAAAAAACAACCCCACACCATAATCCCCCCCCTCCACCAAATGATTTGGACCAGTGCACAAAGCAAGGTCTATAAAGACATGGGTGAGTGAGTTTTGTGTGGAACTTGACTGGCCTGCACAGAGTCCTGATGTCAACCCGATAGAACACCTTTGGAATGAATTCGAGTGGAGACCACGAGCCAGGCCTTCTCGTCCACATCAGTACCTGACCTCACAAATGCGTTTCTAGAAGAATGGTCAAACATTCCCATAGACACACCCCCAAACCTTGTGAACAGCCTTCCCAGAAGAGTTGAAGCTGTTAGGCTAGGTCCACATTGCTGCAATGGGGGAACGCTGCAAATCTACTGCGGGTTCCCACATCGTATGTCTCCCGGCGTTAGTTCACACTGCCCTATGCGAACTGCTGGGAGTGTCAACTAAAAGCTAATGACACCCCCAAATCAGTTTGCATATCGCAGCGTGATCTGCAAACTTGGACAGGAATCGGATCGCATGGTGTGAACACCCATGCGATCCTATTCTGCTGCGGATCAAAAAAAGGGTCCTGTACGAGTTTGGACCGAATGCGATGCAAATTCAGCCATACTATCTGTATGGCTGAAATCGCATCGCACAGAGATCGCATGGGATTTGCGCTGCAGTGCGGTGCGAATCACATCCGATCGCGGACATCGCAGCAGTGTGAACCTAGTCTTATGGCTGCAAATGGTGGGCCAATTTAATATTGAACACTACGTACTTATGGCCCATACACACAATCCGAAAATCGGATGAAAAATACCGCTTTCGACGCGATCGTACAATAATCGGATCGTTAGTACAGAGCTTTCGAGAGCCGATCACAACAGTTCATCCGGTATTATTTTATCGGACATGCACAGAAATTTTTCTTTTATGATACGATTTTCGTTTATTCAGTACAGTTGTCGTCCGAAAATACAATACAAATACACTACAACACATGACATCACTTCCAATTTTTTATTCTGTCGTACGAGAATTTTCATAACTTTAGTTCGCTATAGGACTAGCATGCAAAAAAAAAAATAAAAAATGGACGATCTGTCCGATTTTCAGATCGTGTGTACGGGGCATAACACTATATCCTGTTATAAGTCCACTGAAGTTTATGTACGGCACTTTGGTGATGTTGAGGACCACATGCAAGGCCCTCCATATCAAGAAAGTCGACGACCACTACTTCAATGAATTTCCTTTGCTGGATTAAAAAAAAAAAGTTTCAATACCACTGCCCTTTATCATGATATTGAAGAAAGGTCAC
This sequence comes from Lithobates sylvaticus, assembly GCA_028564925.1. Classification (NCBI taxonomy): domain Eukaryota; kingdom Metazoa; phylum Chordata; class Amphibia; order Anura; family Ranidae; genus Lithobates; species Lithobates sylvaticus. The sequence goes on from CM053026.1 coordinate 67,996,636, forward strand.
AAACTTCACTGATTAATGACATGACTTGTAGTGTCAGTGTGCTGTCACTCAGTACAAATCAATATTCATCAACTTGCCATGCTAGCATTATTATCTTTTTAATCTAAAACAAATTGTTGCAATATATCATATATAAAACAATTTAATGTCATTCTATCCACATTGTTAAGCTCATAAAACATGTTTGGTAGAGTCTAGAACAGGTGTCAATAGACATAAAAGTCACCTAGATATACAGTGTATGTTTAAAGGAGAAGTCCAGCCTGAGCTTTTTAGGCTGGGCCTCTCCTATGGGTCACAGGAGTGCAATTCATTTTGCACTCCTGTGACCTGTTTTCAGTGGAGAGCGGTCTCTGAAGTCCGCTCTCTGCTGACATCACTGCAATCATTCGAAGCAGCGCGTCATCCCGACTTCAGAAATCTGGATGCACCAGGTGCCTGGATTGATGGCAGTCTCAGCGAGACGCTGTGACGGCCGCTCTCCGCCCCTCCAGAGCTCAGCGCTTCAATGAGCGTGGAGGAACAGAGCAGGAGAGATGCTGACTGACAGTCAGCAGCACTCTGCTTGGGGAGGAGTGAGAACCGAGCCATCGGCGATGTTCGGTGGCTCGGTTCTCAGTGAAGAGACACCGGGGGACAGCTGCAGCATCGGTCTGATGCTCCATCCACCAAGGTGTGTATGAATCTCTCAAAAAAAAAAAAAGCAAACCCATACTTCTCACTTAAAGGGATTGTAAAGGGAATTTTTTTTAAATAACAAACATGTTATAATTACCTCCACTGTGCAGCTCGTTTTGCACAGAGTGGCCCCGAACCTGGTCTTCTGGGGTCCCTCGGCGGCTGTCTCGACTTCCCCCAGCAAGTACTTCTCACGTTCATGTGAGCTCCCTTGCATGGTGATAAGTGCTTGCGGGCGCGCTCCCGTGATACAGCCGGCGGCTATAGCCGCTCACTGTATCACTCGGCCCCACCCTCCAGCGCGCCGCATCATTGGATGTGATTGACAACAGCGCGAGCCATTGGCTGCGCTGCTTTCAATCCATCCGCTCTAGCCAATCAACGGCCAGGCTGAGTAGCGAAGAGGATGTTGGGGGCAAGCGCGGGACTTTCGAGGGGTCAGGTAAGTAGAAAGGGAGGGCTGGGGGGGGCGGCATTGTCAGATGTTTTTTTACCTTAATGCATAGAATGCATTAAGGGGAAACATTTTTACCTTTACAACCCCTTTAATCACTTTGATTAATCACTTTGAGTCCATCTGTTTATTAACATATCCCAGCACGATGCCCCATGCTCAGGACATATTAATGAATGCCCCCTTTTTGTGAGCCAGCAGCAAACACTATGCATGAATGCTGGCTCTTAATCCTGTCTGCACTGACAACTTGGGTCCTCTTTGATGATCAGGAACCAGATAGTGGCTTCTATCATGTGATTACTAGGTTGGTTGTAAAGCTGTGACACAGTAATTACATGTAGTCTGGAGGCTTCACTGATAAATAAAGCCTTCTGCCTGCAAATAATCTAATTATTAGTGTATTTTTTAGACACAATTGCACTATTAAAAAAAGCAATATATAAACTTTTTTATTTTTTTTACTTTTGTTAGCCTATAATTAAAGAGGTTGTAAACCCAATAAGAAAAAAAAAAAAAAAACCTGTAAGACAAAGGCATAATGAGCTAATATGCATCGCATACTAGCTCATTATGAAATACTTCCCTTAGAACGAAGCCCTGCAGCCCTCCCATAGAAATTTGAAGAGCAAGGCAAGTGGGGAACAGTTTTCTTTATCGTACATCACGGGACACAGAGCAGTCATTACTATCTAGGTTATACACCACCTACTGGTGAATGGATAATGGTAAATCAATCAAACAAGAAGTCCTCCCCAATATAACCCTGTACCTGTACAGGAAGTTCCCCTACGTTTTTTCACCAGTGTCTGATAGGTGATGGTCACTGATGTGATACATGTGCTCTTGGAGCATACTTAGAGGTCTGGACGGTTCGATTAAGAATCAGGGGTAGGAGGGTTTAGACTCAGACAGGGGTAGCCTGGGGGTTTAGACACAGGTAGGGGGTTAGACACAGGCAGGGGTGGTAGGGGGGTTTAGACTCAGACAGGGGTAGCAGGGGGGGGGGGGGTTCGATACAGGTAAGGGGTTAGACACAGGCAGGGGTGGTAGGGGGTTAAAAACAGGTAGGGGTGGTAGGGAGGGGGTTAGAGACACAAGCAGGGGTGGTAGGGAGGGGGTTAGACACAGGCAGGAGTGGTAGGGAGGGGGTTAGACACAAGCAGGGGTAGTAGGGAGGGGGTTAGGCACAGGCAGGGGTAGTAGGGAGGGGGGTTAGAAACAAGCAGGGGTGGTAGGGAGGGGGTTAGACACAAGCAGCAGGGGTAGTAGGAAGGGGGTTAGACACAGGCAGGGGTTGTAGGGAGGGGGTTAGACACAAGCAGGGGTGGTAGGGGGGTTAGACACAGGAAGGGGTGGTAGGGAGGGGGTTAGACAAAGGCAGGGGTGGTAGGGGGGTTAGACACAGGCAGGGGTGGTGGAGATGGGATTAGTGGCACTGGCACTTACTTTCTCTCTGTATCAGCCGTGCCTATAGCGATCCCTCTTTCATCATGGGGTCTCTGCTCAGCAGAAAGCTCCTCCCCCCTCACGCTGTTGTCCGTCAGTTGACTTTCTCTTGTCAGCAGCAATGTGGGGGGAGCCGCAGAGAGGATGCGCGGGGGCGGCCAGCTGTGCTCTGGCATTACATGTAGTAGCAGCGGCGGCGGGCCATCCACACAGTGGAATAAGGAGAGGAGAGGGGCGGGTGTGTGGAGCGGAGCGATCGGGTGGAAACACTGTCTTCCTGGGCGTCAATGTGCCGCCCCTCAGAACCAATGGTCCCATTGGGTCCCATGGTAGGGCCGGCCCTGGTATACATGCTTGCAAACATTTTGCTTAAATGCATGTTTAAATATAGGTATGGGTTAAAATGACTGCGCTATCTTCAAAATGTGGTGACACCAAATATGTGATTAAACCAACAAAAATAATAAATGTAAACAGCTGTTACTTTGCTGCAAGATACACACATCAATAAACAATTTCCAATATCAAGCCGCACTGTAAACCAAAGAGGTGACAAGTATGATGCTGTAACCTTGTGCAAATAAAACAATGAAATATATAACTGAACAAAATAGTGAATGATTAATAGTCCATTCAGATTGATAGTCGCCGGTCTCCTCAGTGCAAATATCACACACAACACCCAAGAATAGTGATAAGAGAAATGGGGCTGCCTTCCACCTCCACACAAATTGCCCCTTACCGGCTCCTATGGATCCCTTAATTATAGGAGATCGTATGAGCCTGTGGCTTGATACCCAGCCAGGGCCTTTGATTGTTCACAGTCAGGATTCCAACACCTTGGCAGGAGGAGTATGTGGCTCAATCAGGAGGTTTATAGCAGATATTTCCCAGAAAAATATAATAAAAGAGCTGTGGCACAACAGCTGAGATGCTCATACAAATATACACGTTTGGAAAAACATGAGCATGGCTGCAGTTTTTGCATAATGATACATGGTTATAAATGTTTACATAAAGATTCATGATACATGTTGATACATGGTTGCATAAAGATGCATGTGTATACATGTTTGCATAGATACGCGTTGCGTAATATATGTTGCATAAACGCATGCTTGCTTATTGCGTAAATGCATGTTTTCACGGGCACGTATTGCATAAAAGCGTGTTTACATGGATGCACACTTTCGTGTTTTGCCTAAAAACATAGTTGCATAAGCACATGCTTACATAATGGCATGCTTCCATAAATGCATATTGCTTAAATGCATACAGGCATGTTTTCATTTGTACTGCATACGTATATGCTTATTTACATAAAAGCTGTATACATATGTGCTCATTTGTGTAGGACTACCGTACATACATATGTGCTTATTTGCCTGGGATTACATGCAGATGTGCTTGTCTGCCTGGGACTACATACGTGTGTGCTTGTTTGCCTATGAATACATACATGTGTGTGTTTGTTTGCCTATGACTACATACATATGTGCTTATTTGCATACATAAATGCATGAATGGCAAGAATACTTGTATATCTGCATGTTTACATACTTAGGTACTTACATAACAGCATGCCTGGGTCCCTGCATACTTACGTAAGGGGTTGCATAGCGGTAACCCAACATTGTTTTAAGCCTGCATCCTTAGAGGACGGTGTATTAGGCTGGCTAATATAGTTGCTATGTTATTTACCTGTTATACCAGTTAAAAGACATGTACGGAGCAGTAGTGCAATGGAGGCGAAGTACAAAGCATGACAGGGTGCAAGTAACGGAGTGAGGAACTGGTTAATTAGAGGAGGGGGTAGAAAATTGTTCTGCACTTACCAGATTGGTTGGTGGGGAGCAGGGGGGGGGGGGAGGAGTAGATGCCTCGTGGTAGTCAGCAGATAGGTAATCACAAGCAGGTCTGGGCAGCAAGGTGGAAGGACGTTCCCGCCCGCCCGCCCTGAGAGAAGGGAGCAGAGGATGGACGTCGAAAGAATGAGGTACGGTTGGGTCCTTGGCGACATTGTGGTTATAGAATAGTAAAAAGAAGGGAGCGGTTTAAAAATATGGGACCATCTCAGTTATGGAGCCCTTGCCATTGTGCTGGTGTTAGTCCGGCCCAATGGGTATCAAGTTATGGGGGTCTGCGGTCAGTAGCGAGTCCCCAAGGCAAGTTTGCGGCTGGGGCAGATGCTATATAAAAGGGGGCTGCAGGCTCATTAAGTTAATGGGGTCGTCAGGGACCAGCAATCATTAGCTTGGATGAGGACTGGAGAGTTAAAAATAGTTAAAATGGTTAAAATGAGTGAAATACAGTTATAGTTGTTTGTTTAATAAAAGGCCGTCCCGGCCATTTTCATCCAAGCAGGTGTCATGGTCTTTATTGTTAGTAGGTTAAGGCATGTACATGTTTATGTATGGGTAGTAAGTTATCTGGCTGCCCTAGTCATGGTTCCAGAAAGAAGAGGCAGCCAGCCGGGGGAGGCAGGTGCACCGCTCTCAGGTTCAGTGATGTGTCCACATCCCCCAATGGACAGTGGTGTCAGATGCATTTGAGCCACTGTGGTGTTTAGCATTAGTATTTTCCTGATGCATTTATTTTTCATCAGATGGTCCTACTCAGGTCTTTTGTAGAGGATCATTGTCTTTGTCTGGAACATGAAGATCTAGGCATTGGATTGCCAGAGGGCTCTGTTTCAGGGGTATTGCAGAGCTAAAATAGTTTTGAAGGTGGCTAGAGTTCAGTGGACTTGGTCTCCACAGGAGAAAATACTGCCCATCAATATCTTGGATTTTTGGCCAGTAGGCCTTGCTCTGGATGTTGGGACAAACCAGTTGTAGGTGTAATCCGGAAATGCCTCTGCAGGCATATATATCAACCACCAGGAGTCATGCGGCTCAGGAAGATGAACCACATTCTGTCTGAGACAGTACAAAAAGTGCTGTCTCTATCACTAGTACATACTCCAGGTATAGAATAATGGCAGGGGGAACTCCTAGGTTCCAAGTTCTACAACAAGTGGGAAAAGGTTGTGTCTGGGACCAAAGTCTTACCGGCAATAGGGGCAGATGCACTGGTAACACCTTAGGGACCAGTAATCCACAGTCGGCAGGAGAAAGATCACTACCTACTCTAGAAGTAGTTCAGATGCTCAGGGTCTACTTGAGATGTTGACACATGTCAGGAATCCTGAATTGTGCAGCCAGAAAAGAGCCCAGGAAGGGCAAGTGGCATCCAGGTTGAATGTTTAACAGTGGATCTGCCAGTTTATCAATGATGCCTATGGTTTTAAAGGGCAAAATCCCATTTTCTTCTGGGGAGAGATTCTCTACCAGGTGTGTGGGAGTATCTTGGGCCATCCGTCATCAGGTGTCAGTGGTCCAGAGGTGCAAGACCGGTCTTTAGTTTATACATCCACAGGGTTTTTACAAGGTGGATGTCAAGAACATGTAGGAGACTGCTTTTGGTCTCAGCGTATTACAAACAGTAATAGTGGCAGTTTCTGTGATGGTGTCCCCCTTCCCTCAAGGGCATTGCTTGGGGATGTCCCCAGATAGTAATGACTGCTCTGTGTCCCCTGATAGGAAATAGGATTTTTCCTACAGCTTACCTGTAAAATCCTTTTCTTGGAGTACATCACAGGTAACACAGAGCTCCCTCACCTCTTGTTTGGGAAGTTTATTGCTTGCTCCAAAACTGAGGTACTTCCTGTGTAGGAGGGGTTATATAGGGGAGGACTTCTTGTTTGATTGATTTACCAGTGTCCATTCAACAGTAGGTGGCGTATAACCCCCCAGATAGTAATGACTGCTCTATGTCCCGTAATGTACTCCAAGAAAAGGATTTTACAGGTAAGCTGTAGGAAAAATCCTATTTTTACTAGACTGCACTGGAAACCTCTTGCTCTTTTGCATTGCAGGAGCTGAGATGTGCACACAGATCATCCACAGGGCAAGTGAACAGAGACTGAGACCTGGGGACAGAGACACTCAGGGAAGCGCAGCACAGACAACAGCAATTGCATCTGCACTGCTGCTGGAGGGAGAACGGAGCATTCTCTCAACCTCTTCTTACTAGGGCTGATCACTGGAGGAATTCTGTGGATAGACTGAGGGGGCCCCCTTCTACAGTGAAAGTTCACAGCTGCACTGCAGGAACTGGTGAGAGGGCTCACTGCCCATTGTTCACACTGCTGGTAGGGAATGAGTTAGTAGAGGCAGGACATTAAGTATACTGCATCTATACCACACCTTTACTGCATCCTTATCACACTTATGCTGCATGCTGATTTACTAAAACTGTCATTAAGTGCACCAATGCTTCTTAAAGGGCCCCAATGATGGCTGGCAGAAGAACATCATAAAGGACTGCCCGTCCTGTAAAACCACCTTACAAGTCCTCTTTGTTCCCTTCTCCCATTTCGTTAATTTCAGTGAAAAGTGCCTACCCAGTCAGTTTAGGCCTAATATAGTGCACACTGGCAGTATAGTGGCAGCATTTTTTTAGACCAAGCTTTATTGCTGCTCACTGTCGCACTTTAGGTGGTGCTGCTACCAGTGGCGGTGCGTGCATAGAGGGCCCCTCTCCTGCACCGCTCTATCACCAATAGATAGATTCATGCATTGCATGAATCTATCTATTGTCACCGCTGCGGGGGGGGGGGGGGGGTGTTTCTGGAAGCGCCCTATTAGAGCTGTAAAGCTCTAATAGGGGACCTGATTAGAGCGGTGTGCTCTAATAGGCTTCCATAAGTGTAAACAGCGGGCGCACTGCTGTGCGTTCGCTGATTACACAGTATTGTGTTAGAGAAGCGAATACATCGCTTCCCTAACACAGACCCGCCTCTCAGCCAATCAGGTTGCCGGGTTTGTTACCTGTCACCTGATTGGCTGAAGTCACAGGCGCTGTGATTGGACGCTAGGCGTCCAATCATAGCAGAAGATAGGAGCGCGGGAGAAGATGTCGGAAGATGAGGGGAAGATGAGGGGACACCGCGCGCTGCACACCGAGACAAGGTAAGTGCAGAGGGCAGGCAGGGGGCACAGTGGCAGCACTTGAGGGGCACAATGGCAGCACTTAGGGCACAGTGGCAGAACTTGGGGCACAGTGGCAGAACTTGGGGGCACAATGGCAGCACTTGGGGCACAGTGGCAGCACTTGGGGCACAGTGGCAGAACTTGGGGAACAGTGGCAGCACTTGGGGAACAGTGGCAGCACTTGGGGCACAGTGGCAGCATTTGGGGCACAGTGGCAGAACTTGGGGCACAGTGGCAGAACTTGGGGCACAGTGGCAGCACTTGGGGCACAGTGGCAGAACTTGGGGCACAGTGGCAGCACTTGGGGCACAGTGGCAGCACTTGGGGCACAGTGGCAGCACTTGGGGCACAGTGGTGAACTTGGGGCACAGTGGCAGCGTTTGATGGGCACAGAGCCCCCCCAAAAATTTTGAGCACCAGCCGCCACTGGCTGCTACTGTTTATACTGACCTGGGCATTACATGCCATTTTATGCTTAGTCCTTACCGTTAGCCATTTTGCATGCTGAACTGTGTTACCACAATTGCCATAATATTTGCTTGGTTATCAACAATTGCCATAGTATTTGCTTGGTTATCAACTTTACTGAGTGACAATACATTAAGATTACCTTTGCTACCTGGTTTGGTGTCTGCTCTTGATATAGCTATATTATTGGGTAATAAGAATTATTTGCTGTACTTCACTGTGTTTAACTGCATTTTATGCTCAACCTGGTGTGTCAGAGAGGCTGATGCCCTTGGGAAGGTTGCAGCAAAGAACAGAGGACCCATTATCCAGCAGCTCCTGCGAGGGTAGTGCTACATATTATGCTATGCAATTCTTCAGAACACTGTCTACATCTACTGTTTTTAATCAAAATCCTGGTGTACTTAATTTCCTGATTTGGTACAGGATGACAGTGATCTCGCAAGTTTCTATAACCTCTCAAAAAAAATCTTTTATTTAGATCAGAATCTTCTATATGTAGCAAAGTCCCAGGCCTCCTTTAGTCTAATGAGAACATCCAGAGCCAGGAACAGCTGACATCCTTCTGTATAGAGTGGGTTGTAAGGCATAGTGGGTGTAATGCAAGATAGATTCATGTGCGCCAGACACTTTTTGAATGCAAAGATATTTATTTTTCTCTTGAACAGAACTGTGGGAGAGAGGGTTTATGGCCAATACACCCTTAAGTAGTTGCAAAATAATTGGCAGACTCTGAGACTTCTACAGGTAGACAGCCATGCAGGGAAAGGCATCCAACGAGACACCACATCTGCATGTGTAGGAGTTCTATTTCCTATGGCAACAGTCTTAAGGCCCATACACACGATCTGACTTTTTGACAACAAACATGCAAATTAGCTGTTTTAAGGCAACATCCGACCGTGTGTACGCTCCATCGGACAAACTTTTTCGGTTTTTATCTGACTTTTGTTGGCTGTGCAAATAGTACTTTTGTACAAAGTACAAACACGCATGCTCAGAACCAATGCAAAAGATCAGACAACAATACAGAAGTTGACCAAAGGTGGCAGTAAAGAGCAGAAAAACCACGTGATTTGGTGAAAGTTGTCTGAAAAAGTCCTGCCGTGTGTATGCAATACAAGTTCACGGCCAACGCCCTTTGTACAAAAATCCACGGGAAAGTTTGTACAAAGTCTGATCATGTGTATGGGCCTTTAGAATAGTTCCTAACACAAGTTTTAATGAACTCCTTTACTTTCTCTACAATCTGTTCTTGTAGATTCTCAACCCACTGAGCTCCCAGTCTCTCTCACTAGACTTGCTGATTCACTGCCACTGAATCCTGTGAGCTCTTCCAATCTTCTTACTTTAGTATCTTCCTCAAGCGTCACCCTCGCTTCCCTGCTGGGTCCCTGGCTGGGCACGCCAGATACTCCTCAAGCGTCACCCTACTGGCTGGGTCCCTGACTTGGCAACTGCTGAAGTTTCCCGATTCTTCACCGTCACGGGTTGGTGAGAATACTGCTCCAGTACTTGCTTTAGCTACTCACTTTGATCCCTGGTATTAAGGTGGTTGGTCCCTTAGTGGCGACAGCTTCCCCTCTACCTTGGACCACGACAGGTTCTCTGGCCGGCAGAACAGTCACTTCTGGTTGGACTGCAAGCCGCAATCCCAACCCTGCGCTGCTCTCTTGTTTCTGGATAGGCCCTTAGACAGCCTAGCAGCCAGATATGCCTGGGATAGGCCCAAACTCCAACCTAGCAGCCCGGGCAGCACAACACACGTCCACCCAGACAGCCATCCAGGTGGCACAGAACAAAGATCACCTGACTCCACCCAAATATATAGGCTCTCCCAGCAGGCCAAGGGATTTAGAAAAACCCCTGCCCATTGGCTGAGATACTCCATATACTCCTAATCTGTCCTTGCTTTGCCCTTGTCTTATATAATGTCACCAGGTACCCGGCCACCTAGCGGCAGAAGAGAGAAGTGCAGCAATTCCAGACTTAGGGTAAACTCAATTGATCCCTAACATTTGGCCAAGGCAAATATACCTGGCAGGTAAATTTAGGAGAAACCCTGCCTAAGCATCAGGGTGCTACATATAGATTTTGCTTTACAAAATCAGCTTTGATAGAAATTTTTTTTTAAAAATATCACATAACCAAATCTGAGATACACTGGCACTTTGGAAGACTGCATATACAGTATCATAAAGTTCCTATGAATAAAAATTATGGTAAAAAAGGTATTCATTTTTTACTTTTATTTAAACCAAGTCACTTGTCAGCATGTGGCCTCATTAAATAGGATATATAAATAGCAGATCTGGAGTAAAGTTTGTGAAGAATGAAGTTAAAAAAAACTTTTATCATATTTTTTTTAGCCAGGGTTTATCTAGCAGCGGGGAATATGTATGTATTGTTCAAAGAGCTCTAGTTGAAGAAACGTGTGCAAATCCCCCCTGGATGCCGCTCTCCTTTGTGCGCTCTCTGTATATTTGTGCAGTCATCTGCAGCGCTCAGGATAATCTGAAAGGAAGATCTTCGGATGACACAGCCTCTCCTGGAGATTTGTAAATATATGTAATCAGAGCCTATTGAAGCACAGAATACAATCAGTGTCATTTCATGTTAACACAATAAAACTGTGCGCTAGTAATTCAAATGGAATATACATTGTCTGGCTTGGTGTAAGATACTCTACATGTGTAATTGTCTGAAAATCTATTGGCCCTTTTATACAAGGGAAGAAAAAAAAGGTAAAGGGATTTCAAAGTGCTGGAACCCATAATAACCAGTCAATCATTGACAACTTAATTTATGGTAAGGTTACATAGACCAGAGCCTAGGATGACAACATTTTAGGAAGTGGAAAACCATAATAAGATACATTGGGGGAAGAACATTTTCTGTGAAGCCCAGCTGCAGGCCTTTAATGTGTGGCGTGGGCCTGGGCTTTAGAGTGGAGGCCACCCACACTGCAGGTTTCTCTCTCCCCAATCACAAGCACAGCCTACCTGGGAGAGATTGAGAAGAAGGTGGAGGGACTGATGGAAGATGTAGTCCCCAAGAATAGCACAGCCTATGCAGAGAAGGACTGCATCTCCCAAAAACACGGGAGGAGGGCAGTGTGAGCCCTGAGCAGATCAATGTTAAGATAAGATGTAATCAATATAAATAATTGCACATGGTAATGGGAACAAGAATTGTCATTACTAATCCAGGGTGAGGATCCAGAAGAAGGTGCTGCAGACTCCAAGCCCAGTCCCTAGTATTCCCGGTGATCAGGGTACTAGGGTAGTTCTAGCGCTCAGGGTGGCCTCACATAGATCCAGAGTACATGCCAACGTTCTTTTCTCAGGAGGTAATTGACATACTTGGTGGCAGTCATCCCCTATCTCTGTGCTCCTTCCCAGCTCTGCTGCTGGACGGCTCTGACTCAGACACTCCTAGACAAGTGACATGGCAGATGACTTCAGCATACCTCCCAACTTTTTGAGATAGGTACAAGGGACACCTATAAGCAAAAGTATGAAGGCATAGTACACACCCCCTTAAAGGAGAATTAGACAAAAAGAAATGATTAGTTAAACCCACGAGTCCTTTTTTTTAATTTAATTTTTATTTTTACCACTACTATTCCTTTATAGTGGCTTTCGAAATTTACAAATGCAGCAAATTCATTAGAAATTGGATGAAAGGTTTAGCACTGGAAAACACTTATTGAAAGATAAAAAGTGTATTTTATATACAACTATATAGATCAGACCAAAATAAGAGACAAATGAGGAGGAAAGAGGGGTGGAGGGACTTTGTTCCAAATCAGGGACAGTCCCTCAAAATCAGGGACAGTTGGGAGCTAGGACTTCAGCGTCCCATTGCACATTGCTGTCTGGTGTACACCATTACTACTGCATTATGACAGATTGAGTGGGATCCAGAGTGCTGAGCCTAGGTGTGCTGACAGCCAGCGTCACCTGGGTACAGAGCAGAGGCTGGACTATGTGTGACTGCATGGTGAACTGCAATATTACTGGGACTGGTGAGCTGTTGCTATGGGGGTTTACTATCTGCTGCTAGAGAGACTGAACCCTTTAGGAACTGACTATACAGCCATATAGTAGCTTTATTGCTGCCTGCAGGCTTGACTGGAACTATTCTCATATTCATCAACTGTACAACTGGGCCCCAATGCTAGCCAGCTGAAGAATTAGGACTAAAGTCTGTCACTTTACAGTGGCTACACAAAGAAAACCTATTGCTTATGCTAAGAGGTACTTGTCAGGGGACATTGCATCATTTCCTGCCAATTTTCCTAGAGTGCACTCTAGACTAGTTATAGTATAATTCACATTGTAGTTAATGCTTATATGCACTGTTAATTGCCGACTTTGCTGATTCATGAGTTAATCTCAGTCTAATGGTACAGAACTCTATTCTAAGTTACCTTGGCTTAGTGATTATACTGCCTAGCGGACTGTGTCTGAATCTACCTTCTGTGTGTTCGTTCATGCTCAAACCACCATTTACTCCAACCCATACCAATACAGTGAGTGTATTTACCACTAACGGTCTTGTATCTATTTCCTGGTGCTACTGTATTCACAATCAAGGTAAGGGTATCTATACTTGTGTTCTTATAAGTGCTTGCAGTAACTTTTATTCAAGCAGGTGTGTTGGAGGTTGTTTTTGGATTTGAGGCGCAGAATTACATTCCTAAAAAAATTTGCACCCAAGACAGCCACCCCTGTGGCCCTAAACAATCTTAGCAATTCCTCATTAGTAGACAAGCTACATTATTTAAATAGGTCTCACACCAATCCATTCAGGTAATGTGTATTTTTACTACAATGCATGGCAATGAATGATCCATGTTCCATTCATTATAAAAGGCATTTCAACCACCTTGCCAGTATACCCCAATGCATGTGAATCATCTGTGCATTGTGTTGTGGTGCGCTGAAAAAGAGTGGCGCATATCCAGTTGTTTGTGCATTGGCAGCTCATTCAAAATGAATGAGTCGACTTAATGCATTGTTTGTTAATTCACAAAATCCTTCAGGTTCATATACATTGGGTATAGAAAAGAATCACCCGCCCCCCTTTAAAATAATCACATTTTGTTACTTTGCAACCTGAAATGATGACAGACAGTTTTTGTTTTTTTCCAGCTGTATTTACTTAGTGCAGCTTATAACCTCCAAGTGAACGATATAACACCAACATGTCAGAATTTTTTTTTAAAAAGTTAAAAAAACAGAATCACTAAGTCTGAAAAAGGATCATCCCCTCCTAAAAATAACTTAAAAACTCAATCAGGTGTAACTAATCACTTTCTCAATGGCACACAAAGCCATTTGACTTTCAACTGTGATCAGCTGTGGTCATTTTGATTAACTCAGCATGAAAAGAGCTTTCCTGGAGCATTTTAGTCCCTGGTAGTGCAACTGAAGCAAACAATCAACTATGGGGGGCAAGGCACTGTCCAAAGAGCTAGCTTTATCAATGCCTAGAAGCACAGTGAAGTCTATTATTAGGAAGTGGAAGGTATTTGGTACAACACAGACCCTCCCTGGATCAGGACATCGCTCCAAACTGGATGAAGGAGCCAGGAGGAAACTGGTTAGAGAGGCTGCCAAGAGGCCTGTGACGAACCCTTGTCCTCAACAGGACTATGTCTGCCATAAATGCTTCCTTTGTCCAGAACCAGCACTATCCAAGATGCTTTAGCCCACCCAGTCACTAGTCCTAACACAGTGTAGGGTGAAAAACATCAAACTCTCTTTAATCAAGCACATGTTACCACAGATCACTACCCCCCAACGTTGGATTCAGGGTGGGGTAAACTGTCCAATAACAATAGACACACAGGTCAGGTGTATAATCAAACTTCTCATCAGTAAACAGTCTTATCAGCAGGGAGGGGCACCAGCTCCACCTAGACATCCATCCCATAATATACTTTTCTTCCAAGGCAGACAGACACAATAAAACAATGGAATACAACCACACCCCAGACGATCCCAGCAATGAGTCCACAACAGCATGAGGCAACACACAATATATACACATATACAACATTCCAGTATGGCTGTACAGTGAGTCTGACTAGCACGGATCATAGTGGGATTCTCAGTCACCCTGTGCCCCTAATGGACACAGGGTAACTTACACATACGAGGGGCCAAGGAAGCTGGACACAGAGTTTCAAGAGCTCTCCAAGGTAAGCCGAGTTGCACCAACCCCCCACCCAAAGTGACTCCCGTCACAAGGCCAACAGCAGCAGTTGCAGGAATTTCTGATAAAGAGTGGTCATTGTGTACATGTGAGAACAATATCTCAAATTATCTACAAATGTGGCTTGCATTGGAGGGTTTCCTGAAAAAAGCCACTCCTCAAGAAAGGCCACGTGCAGTCCACACGCTTTGCCAAAATGCACCTTGAAGATTCTGAGGCTACATGAAAAAGGGTGTTATGGTCAGATGAGACTAAAATGTAATTATTTGGCTTCAACACCAAACGATATCTCTGGCAGAAACTCAATACAGCTCACAAACTAAATAATACCATTCCTACAGTAAAGCATGGAGGTGGTAATATCCTGTTATGTGGGTGTTTCTCTACAGCAGGGACTGGAGCACTTGTCAGGATAAAGGGAAAAAGGCAAAATACCATTAAAGTGGATGTAAACCCACTGTCATACTTTCTAAACTACTGCCATAGTGGTTATCTATAAGGATATACATGCCTCCTGCATGTATCCTTACCTGTCAAATGTCTCCCCTCTGTCTGTTATAAGACCCGGAAAACTGCAGATTCTGTGGGTGGGTCTGTTGTCCAGAGCTCGGTGGGTGGAGTCGTGATGTCAGTAGACTCCCCGCCCACCTCTACACTCCTTGTCAATGTGCATTTTCTCCAGGGTATTTCTTACGCTGAACTTCTGCTATGATCACTAACATCCAGTCAAAACCCAGAAAAGTCATCACATGACTTCAGCATGCCCAATCATGCTGAGGTGTGGAGCAGCCAATCCTGGGAGAGCTGGAGAAGAAAGGAGGAGGGGATCTGAAGTACATAGAATGTCTCTCTTAGGCTCATGCATGAGATATGAAAATCACCTGTTACTCACAGCAAGGGGGAGAAACTGACTCCTATTTCTCTGTGTGTCAGTTTTTATCTCACTGAAAAAAGATAAAAGGACTGCTCAGAGCTGGATTAAGTCTTCGAGGCAAGACTGGGCACAGGTGACATGAAATCCTATACTGCACAAGATGCAAGCCTTATTTAAAAAAAAAAAAAAAATCCACTTTAATCACTTCAATACCAGGCACTTAGACACCTTCCTGCCCAAGCCAATTTTCAGCTTTCAGCGATGTCGCAGTTTGAATGACAATTGCGCGGTCATACAACACTGTACCCAAACTAATTTTTTATCATTTTTTATTCCCACAAATAGAGCTTTCTTTTGGTGGTATTTGATCACCTCTGCAGTTTTTATTTTTTGCGCAACAAATGAAAAAAGACACATTTTGAAAAAAAACAAGTTTTTCTTTGTTTCTGTTAAAAAAAATTGTAAATAAGTACGTTTTCTTCTTCAATGATGGGCACTGATATGGCTGTACTGACGGGCACTGATAAGGCAGCACTGATGGGCACCAATGAGGTGGCACCGATGAGGTGGCACTGATGGGCACTGATGGGCACTGATAGGTGGCACTGGTGGGCACTGATAGGTGGCACTGGTATGTGGCACTGATGGGCACTCATAGGTGGAACTGATGGACACTCATAGGCTGCACTGATGGGCAATCGTAGGGGGCACTGATGGGTACTTATGGGTGGCACTGATGGGTACTTATGGGTGACACTGATAGGTGGCACGGATGGCCACTGATAGGTTGCATTGATGGCACTAATTAGTGGCACTGATGACACTGATGGCACTGATGAAACTGATGGTGGCATTGCTGGGCATCACTGATGTCACATGTTGTATAATGGTGCCAGTCATTGACCATTTGTGGGCACTGATTGGCACAGATTGGGCATAATTTGCACATGTGGATGGCCATGTTGCCCCTTCCCTTGTGGTCCTGGCGGCTTCCCTGGTGGTCTAGTGTGGGCATCTGAGGGGGGGCTGCGCTGATAAACAATCAGGAGTGTTGCCGATCGTCTCTCCTCTACTCGCGTCTGTTAGACGCGAGTGAGGAAAAGCCAATCAATGGCTTTTCCTGTTGACATCGTGATCAGCCGTGATTGGACACGGCGGATCACGTGGTAAAGAGCCTCCGTCAGAAGCTCTTTACCAAGATCGGTGGTGCGGTGTGTCAGACTGACACACCGCCAAACTGATCGTCGCGATGCACGCCCCCACGGGCGCGCGGTGGCTGTTATCCTGAAGGACGTCATATGACGCCCAGTCAGGATAACTGAACCACTGCCCGGGCCTTCATTTTGCTATAGGCCGGGGCGGGAAGTGGTTAAATTCTTGAGGAAAATCTGCTGTCCTCTGCCAAAAAGTTGTCAATGGGAAGAAGGTTTACCTTCCAACATGACAATGACCCAAAGCACACAGCAAAAATTACCACACAGTGGTTGAAGGAGAAAAAGGTGAATGTCCTTGCATGGCCTAGTCAGAGCCCAGACTTAAACCCCATTGAAAATCTATGGAATGAGTTGAAGACTCCAGTCTAAAAACGGTCTCAATCAAATTTAAAGTGATAATAAAGTCTCGTTTTTTTGTGTGTAAAAATAACAAACATGTTATACTTACCTTCTCTGTGCAGTGGTTTTGGACAGAGCAGCCCAGATCCTCTTCTTCTCGGATCCCTTTTCGCTGGTCCTGGCCCCTTCCTCATGTTGAGTGCCCCAACAGAAAGCAGCTTTCTATGAGGGCACCCGAGCCGAGCCGCAGCTCCGTGTGTCCATTCAGACACGGAGCCACGAGCTGGCCCTGCCCCCTCTCTCTCCTCATTGGCTCATTGACTTTGACAACAGCAAGAGCCAATGGTGCTTCGCTGCTATCTCAACCAACCAGGAGGGAGAGCCTGGACAGCCGAGTCTCTCGTACAACATCGCTTTTTCCAACTCAGTGATTCTGTTTTTGAATTCTCTTTATTTTTTCTGACATGTTGGTGTTATATTATTCACTTAGATGTTATAAGTTGCACTGATTAAACACAGTTGGATAAAACAAAAATGGTGTCTGTCTTCTCTGCAAAGCAAAAAAAATTTGATTTTAAGGGGTGGGGGGGGGGGGGGGGGGGGGTTAAATCCAGTGTACATTTGGTAAAGCACTGCAGCACACTGAACGGTATGAAGGGGACCCAACACATACAGTGTTCAAGAAAACTATTATATTTTGATTGTTTTTGAGCAACTTTTACATCTATGTTTTGTTTAGTAATAATAAAATGGTCAGGTGCTGTGTATAACTTATGCTCCACCGTGCAAAAAAATATTACCGCTGCTCACGCTAATTGCAAAAGCATAATTTTACCAGTTTTATTGCCTTTGTGTTTTATATCACTTATAAAACATTTATTTTTTGTTTTATTTTTTCTTATCTTTCTAGATAATGTGTTTTTAAATGAGGGACCCCATACCCATATTTAAAAAAAACAAATCTCAGTATAGTTATAAAATCTGCAGCTGGAGTTAAAATATTGATATCCCCGCATGTGGTTAACATTCATTGCTCTATAACTCTTGGCTTGTGCTATGCAACAGTCAGCAGGATAAACATACAATTTAAATAACAATTGGTTTAAGTTCTGAATCATTTGCAATAAATTTCCATCAGGTGTGATCTATAGCTGCGCCTTCAGTTTTCTGTCGGTATTTACTAAGCCTGAAGTGATGGTCCTGAAATGATGGTCCCGTCTCCGCTGTATTGGCATTCACCAAGTAACGGCTTATTTTGCAAGCCGAAGTAAACACCATTTTTCATGTCATCTGCCTCTTGTTCATAATATTATTTTGCTCTTTCTCTTCTTCCATCGGTATCTAGTTAATTTATGTGGACAACAAACTATTCTGTTTCACTTTGTGTGTACAGGTAAATTCCTGTACGACCATAAGCCCCCGTGCACACGGTCAGAAATTCCGACCACAAAATCCGTCTGATTTTTTCCGACGGATTTTGTCCGACACTGGTGTTGCATACACACGGTCGGACAAAGTTGTCGAAAGATCCGATCATTCTGAACGTGGTGATGTTCGTTGCGTACGACGGAACTACGTAGAGGCTAGTAGCCAATAGCTTTAGTCTCGTAATTTGATCTGAGCATGCGTGGCACTTTGTTCGTTGGAAATTCTCTACACACGATCAGAAAAAGTCTGATCGGATTTTGTTGTCGGAAAATTTGAGAGCAGGATCTCATATTTTTTCCATCGGAAATTCCGACGGAAAAAGTCAGATGGAGCCCACACACGGGCGGATTTTCCAACAACATGGTCCGATCGGACATTTTCCGTCGGAATTTCCGACCGTGTGTACGGGGCATAAGAGTTGCTATCTCACTGACAACAACCTTCTTGATTCCCTACAGTTTGACTTCCGCCCACAACATTCCACTGAAACTGACCTTATAACACTCACTAATGGCCTTCCAACTGCTAAAACCAACGGCCATTACTCCATACTCACACTCATAGACCTTTCTGCTGCCTTGGGCACAGTTGGCTTCTCCTCAATAAACTCCACTCCCTTGGTCTCCGTAACTTTGCCGTTTCCTGTTTCTCCTCTAATCTATCTCAGCACACTTTTGGTTTCACATACAACACCATCTCCTCTGATTCTCTGTCTGTTGGGATACCCCAATGCTCCGTCCTTGGGCCCTTCCTATTCTCTCTCTTCAATTCTTCCCGGACCCGCTGATAACCTCCCATGGCTTCCAATACCACCTCTACACCTATGACACCCAGATCGCTCTACTCTCCAGCTCACCCCCTCGATTTCCTCATGTATTACAATTTTACTAAGTGACATATCTGTATGGATGTCACACCACTTCCTCAAACTCAATCTTTCTAAAACCGACCATGTAATATTTCCTCTTTCCTGATTCCCCCTACCCCAAGACTTTTCCATTGGGATCTACAGCACAACCTTTGGTCCCTCTGCACATGCCAGGGTACTAGGTGTAATCCCAGAATTCGACCTCTCCTTCACCCCCCAATATTGCCCCCTAACCTCTGCAACATTTCTAAAATGCACCCCTTCCTTCACAGCCAGTGAGCAGAGACTGGGGCTGAGCCGCACTGTGTGTGTCAATGGACATGCAGAGCCCAGTTTGTGATTGAGCCTGCACGAGTGTTGCCATAGCAGTCATGTAACAACCAAAAACGTAAATGTGTTTTATTGGGATTTTATATGATAGCCGAACAGAAAGTGGCACATAATTGTGAAGTGAAAGGAAAATGATAAATGGTCTTCTAAATTTTTTACAAATAAATATGTGAAAAGTGGGGTGCATTTGTTCAGCCCCCCTGAGTCAATACTTTGTAGAACCACCTTCCGCTGCATTTACAGCTGCAAGTCTTTTTGGGGATGTCTTTACCAGCTTTGCACATCTAGAGAGTGAAATTTGCCCATTCTTCTTTGCAAAATAGCTCAAGCTCTGTCAGATTGGATGGAGAGCGTCTGTGAACATCAATTTTCAAGTCTTGCCACAGATTCTTATTTGGATTTAGGTCTGGACTTTGACTGGGCCATTCTAACACATGAATGTGCTTTGATCTAAACCATTCCATTGTAACGCTGGCTGTATGTTTAGGGCCGTTGTCCTGCTGGAAGGTGAACCTCCACCCCAGTCTCAAGTCTTTTGCAGACTCTAATGCCGCGTACACACGGTCGGACTTTCCGGCAGAAATCTTTTCATTGGATATTCCGATCGTGTGGGCCTCATCTGACTTTTTTTTTTCGAAAATTCTGACGTACCTAGAAATGGAATATGTTTTAAATATTTCTGACGGAATCAATTCCTATTGGGAAAACCGCTCGTCTATACGACCAAAAATGACGCATGCTCTGAAGCAAGTACAAAACGGCAGCTATTGGCTACTGGCTATTGAATTTCCTTTTTCTAGGCCCGCCGTACGTGTTGTACGTCACCACATTCTAGACGGTCGGACTTTGGTGTGATCGTTTGTAGGCAAGACCGATTGAGCAGAATTCCGAGGGAAAAACTGGTCGTGTGTACGTGGCATAACAGGTTTTCTTCAAAGATTGCCCTGCATTTGGCTCCATCCACCTTCCCATCAACTCTGACTAACTTCCCTGTCCCTGCTGAAGAAAAGCATCCCTACAACATGATGCTGCCACCACCATATTTCACAGTGGGGATGGTGTGTTCAGGGTGATGTGCAGTGTTAGTTTTTCCGCCACACATAGAGTTTTGCTTTTAGGCCAAAAAGTTCAATTTTGGTCTCATGTTTGCTGTGTCCTCCACTTCAAACTGGACTTTTTATGGCTTTCTTTCAACAATGGCTTTCTTCTTGCCACTCTTCCATAAAGGGCAGATTTGTGGAGTGCACAACCAATAGTTATCCTGTGGACAGATTCTCCCACCTGAGCTGTGGATCTCTGCAGCTCCTCCAGAGTTACCATGGGCCTCTTGGCTGCTTCTCTGATTAATGCTCTCCTTCCCCGACCTGTCAGTTTAGGTGGACGGCCATGTCTTGGTATGTTTGCAGTTGTGCCATACTTTTTCCATTTTTGGATGATGCATTGAACAGTGCTCCGTGAGATGTTCAAAGTATGGGATATTTTTATATAACCTAACCCTGCTTTAAACCTCTTCACAAGTTTATCCCTGACCTCTCTGGTGTGTTCCTTGGCCTTCATGATGCTGATTGTCCACTAAGGGTCACTAACAAACCTCTGAGGGCTTCACAGAGCAGCTGTATTTATACTGAGATTAAATTACACACAGGTGGACTCTATTTACTAATTAGGTGACTTCTGACAGCAATTGGTTCCACTAGATTTTAGCTAGGAGTATTAGAGTAAAGGGGGCTGGATACAAATGCACCCCACACTTTTCAGATATTTATTTGTAAAAAAAATTGAAAACCATTTATCATTTTTCTTTCCACTTCATAATTATGTGCCACTTTGTGTTGGTCTATCACATAAAATCCCAATAAAATACATTTACGTTTTTGGTTGTAACATGACACAAATGTGGAAAATTTCAAGGGGTATGAATACTTTTTCAAGGCACTGTAAGTATGACATGTTTGTTATTTAAAAAAAAAAAAAAAGTTTACAATCACTTTACCAACTACCTGAAAACAAGGCAATAATGTATGGCACATTCTCAGCCCCACATCCAATGACCTGTAATCAATCATATCTGTATAATGTCCTCAAATTATGCCAAATTTGAATGCAACATTTTCTCAGCAGAACATTACAATGAATAAACAGATGTGTGTGAATTAAAACCTCATTAGAGAAATGTCTGTGACACCATTGTCCTCTTGTGGTATGTTAACCTTTGCTGTTTACGTCTGAATACTTTTGTGAGCCAATGTGACATATTATCGTATAAATTAAATCATCATATTCAACAAAATTCTGATGCATGGGAAACTGGGGGAGAAATCAAAATCATGAATTCAAAGTCCTGGAGGTTTCTGTATTTTACAGATAGGAATTCAAGTATCCAGCATTTAGGGGAATGCAATACAGGGGGTCCCCGAGTTACGAACTCGTTAGGGACTGCCCGCCTGTTCTTAAGTCGGAATTGTTCGTAAGTCGGCCGCGCATGCGCAGACCGACAATTACGGACATTTCCGGACATTTCCGATGCTCCATCTAATGCCGTTCTGTGCATGCGCGGAAAATTACGGACATTTCCGGCATTTTCCGAGGCTCCGTATGGCCGCGCATGCGCAGAATGGCCAGAGGACGGCGGAAAATGGCGGAGGGTCCCCGCAGCGTCCCGTTCGTAAGTAGGGGATGTTCGTAGGTCAGGCGTTCGTAAGTCGGGACCCCCTGTAAAGCATTTGTGACACTTTCCTGGGGGGTATGTTAATTTTAAAAAGTCCTAATTCATGAAAGCCTTGCAACAGTTGTGGTAACAGTTCCAACACATGCGTCAGATTCATGTAGTTCCTGTTTGCACCACCTTCACAATGGGGGCAGATTTACTAAATCTAGAGAGTCTGCATAGAAACCAGTCAGCTTCCAGATTTTATTGTCAAACCTTAATTGAACATGTGTGGCTCCTTGAGGGTAGGGACCGATGTGAGTGTGCAATGTACAGGGATAGGGACAATTGTAGACACTCGCTCAGGTTGAACTGGATGGACTGGTGTCTTTATTCAACCTTACAAACTATGAAACTATGAACAAGCTGAAGTTAGAAGGTGATTGGTAGAGTTGGGTGAATAGTTCAAGCTTAGCAAAAGTTTGGGGCGCTCGGCGGGATGTTAACCCCCCCGAGCGCACCAAAATGCACTGCATGCTGCACAGTGCATTCTAAGCGCTGACTGGGCAAAGCTTTGCCCAATCACGGCACAGTGAATAGTTGGTTAAGGAGTGGACCGGTAAGCCGGTCGCGGCATTCTTAACAACGGATGAGTCATCAGCTGTTAAAGGGCTTCCCTGTTGACAGCTGAATGAAAAAAAGAAACTCATTGCCAGAAATAGAAAAATGTTTAAGATTTTTTTTTTTTTTTTTTTTTAATAGGGTGGGGCTGCCCCAAAATCCATACCAGAACCTAATCCAAACATGAAGCCTGAGTGAGCAAATAAGCGCCCACCCCAAAGTACCTTGTTGATGTCAAAAACTGTCTGAATAGGCAGGGGTACTATGTACCCCATACTTATTCACATAGGGGGGAGGCCGGGATCTTGGGGCCCCCTTATTAAAAAGGGCTTTCAGATTCTGATAAGCCCCCTGCCCGCAGACCCCCACAACCACCGCCCAGGGTTGTCGGGAAAAAGCCCTTTTCCCCATGGGAGGGACCCCACGCTAAAATATGTAGCAGAATACAAATTGGCCTAAATTGATGAAGAAGAAAGAAGAAATTGATGAAGAAATTCGATTTTTTACATTTTTTATTAGGTATGTTTTATAGCAGAAAGAAAAAAAAATATATATATATTTTTTTAAATCGTCAATCTTTTTTTGTTTATAACGAAAAAAAAAAAGCCACATAGGTGATCAAATACTACCAAAAGAAAGCTCTACTTGTGGGAAAAAAAGGACATACATTTTATTTTGGTACAGCGTCGCACGACCGCGCAATTGTCAGTTAAAGTAATGCAGTGCCATATCGCAAAAAATGGCCTGGTCATTAAAGGGGGTAAAACCTTCCGGGGCTGAAGTGGTTAAATACTTTCACCTTTCCCTTGGCAGTGTTAATGGGTGATGCACCTATAGTTCTACCTCAAAGTGACACTAAAGGATATCCTTATTCTCCAAAAATACACATCTTCTAGATAATGCCCTTGTAATCTATTTTTAATTTTTATGCCTCCTTGTAACATCCCCCATGAATTCTTGAACCTATCCCCCGCCCCCTCCACTTCCATTTGTTTGAAACTAGCAGTGTACATTAGTTATAGTCATGTACTTTGTTCCATGCACACTACAAATCTCATAGTCCTTCCTGAGAGTGAGCAATAGAGGGTTATGCTATGGCTATGTCCCTACATACACTGGAGAAAAAGCAGGGCTCAAGTCCTGCAGGAACGCATGGGAACGGAGTTCCTGTACTTTTTCCACAACAGGAACTCAGTTCCCTTTAGCAGATGTGTCCTGCAAGACTTTGAAGTATGCGAGCTGTGTGGCAGGTGCTACACTAGCAGCCGCTGACACAGCTCGCAATAGTAAGTGACGCACACCAGGGGTGGACTGACCATTCAGGCATTGCCAGTAGGGGGCCCCATGACAGCTTCCACTTCGATCTACCTGTCAATCACAGCTAGCTGACGGGTAGATCAGGTCCCTGCTGCTAAGAGATTGTGTTTAGTCAGACCTCTCGTAATGCGCTCCTGACCACCAGCCCCTCCTGATTTTCTGTCTCCTCATCCCCCCCCCCGTCTCCTGCATACTTGCTCTGTGTGTCCCGCTGAATCCCCCCCTCCTCCATCTTCAGTGTCATATGATGAGAGAACCCAGAGGAGGAGCCCAGCTATTCTGCTCACAGGACATGCAGGGAGAGAGGTGAGCTGAGGGAGGAACATCAGTTTGGGGTGGTAAGCTGAGCACAATACCTGGCAAAGTTTAATGCCAGGAGGGAAGTTTATGTGGAAATATGTGAAAGGTTGGTATAGCAGCGAGTGTGTGTTGGAGCCCTGCAGAGTTTTTTTTTTTGGTGGGGGAGTGGATCTTGGGTGGGAGTTCCCACACTTTTTTCCCCAGGACTTGACCCCTGAGAAAAAGTTACCCTCTAACAGGAAGTTGGACCACAGCAGCAAAAAAACAGGAATTTTGAGGTATGGATGGAGCTGATAGCAATAGAACTTTAAGTTAAGTTAACCACTTCCCTACCGCCCACTGTCATATGATGCCCACAAGGTGGATCTCCCATCCTGGGTGGGCGTCATATGACGTCCTCCCATTCCCGGCCGCCTAGGGGGCGCGCGGCGTCGCTCGGGACCCGGTGAGAGTGCCCGTTGAAACAACGGGACCGTGCGGGACCTTGGAGCTGTGTGTGTAAACAATGTCACGAAAAAAAAATCGCAGATCGCCGCCATTACTAGTAAAAAAAAAAAAAAAATGCAATAAATCTATCCCCTATTTTGTAAACGCTATAACTTTTGCGCAAACCGATCTATATATGCTTATTGCGATTTTTTTTTACCAAAAGTATGTAGAAGAATACGTATCGGCCTAAACTGAGGAAAAAAATTGTTTTTTAAAAAAAAAAATGGATATTTATTATAGCAAAAAGTAAAAAATATTTAGTTTTTTTTCAAAATTGTTGCTCTTCTTTTGTTTATAGCGCAAAAAATAAAAACCCCAGAGGTGATCAAATACCACCAAAAGAAAGCTCTATTTGTGGGAAAAAAAGACGTAAATTTTGTTTGGGTGTAACGTCGCACGACCGTGCAATTGTTAGTTAAAGCGACGCAGTGCCGAATCGCAAAAAGTGCTCTGGTAAGGAAGGGTGTAAAATGGCCCGGTGCTGAAGCAGTTAAGATTACATACTTAAATAGAAAAAAATATATTATGAAATGAACGAAAGCCCACGCACTTGAAGCGTCTAACTGCGTTTGAAAAAAACACAGCTTTAGGTACCCTATGTATGTATATAAATATATAAAAATATATAATTATTCTGAGAGGGATACCCCTGGGAAGCAGTCGGTAAGTATCTGGCTCCTGACCTGCAACCTGCAACCTTCAACCGGATAAATGGTGGGGCCCAGTCTTTAAGATGGTGCACATCTGTACCATCACTTTAAACCCTGCATGCAGTGATAGGCAGTCCCCCATTTATGACGTGCTTTGCAGTGGTAAAATCAATAGGGCCACTCACTAGTCCCAGGTAAACCAGAGAACCTTGGCCTGGACACTCATCTGTCTCTAGTCTTTCTGGCTCTGTCCTCAGGAATCCTTGGCAATCCAGTCGCACTCCAATTTTCAGTAGCTTAGTAATGGGGGAATTCATGTCATAGACTTTTCAAACCCTAATTAAGCCTTAATTAACCCTAATCAGCAATTATTAACTCCCTCCCACCCTTCTCCTCTTAGCTATTATTTTTATGCTGATGTTCTTTTTTTATTTCATTTTTTTTAACATTAATATTTTTATCTGTTTCGTTTGTTACTTTTTTAGTAACAAGTTAGAACTCCTACATATTGAACCCAGAGAGACAACCATGGCAGCCAGACTGCTGACATTTTCAAAAGAGGACAGAAAATCCAGCTTGTGCTTTTCTTATAGGGCTCACTTAAACACAGATGCAAACTTCTTGCATATTTTTCTGAAAGTTTTACCTTTATCTATCAAAAGTTTAAAATCCATACATTTTTCATGAATTCCCTCATTTTAGCTAGTAAGTATAAGGTTCATAAACTTTTCGTAAAATAAAAAAAAAAACAGAATAATTTGTTACTAACAAGAATAGGTGCCTCAGAGTTTGCATAGAAGCATTTCTGGAATAGTGGAATGTTATCACATTCTCAGTAGAAGAAAAGAAACTACCCGAGGTGAAGAAACTAGAAAGTAAACTTGTGTTCAGCTGTAAACTTGATGTGTGCCTCTGATTAGCTGCGCTAAGAGCAGCAGGCGGTCAATAAGGGTTTCTCTGCAGGCAGGCATGTTTATATTTGTAAGTATTCATACTTTTTTTTTTTAATATATATTATTTATTATATTCGGTAGTTTACAGGTATTCATTTTTTATGTCTCCTTTATCCTGTAGCCATGAATATCTAATATCTCAGTGGTATCCTCTCTCCCCAGTCTACATTGTCTTTGTAACTTGCAATATATCATTAAGGTGCTTTGCTGAATGCCTCAATTCTGTACAATTATTTTTGTATATATATAAATTCAAAAACGTAAAAAACATACCTGTGCAAAAATACTTCTCACATCGATGTCTTTTACCCAGCACAAGGTAAGCTCCAAGCAAAAACAAAAAATACTTTGGTTTGTATATTTTGCATTTACTAAACTTTTTTGCCTTGTCTAACCCAGGGGCCTCTAAACTTTTCAGTACATACCGTACTGTATTTTTAACAAATATTCACTGGCCGCAAATAAAATCAGTTTAATAAATGTCAAAAGCCCACCGTCACATCAGAAGTCACCCCTTCACATCAGAATTCTCCCTTTTTATTAGGGTCCCTATCAGAGTTCCCCCATACATCAGGGTCCCCATCAGAATACCCTCCCTTACATCAGGGTCCCCATCAGAATACCCTCCCCTACATCAGGGTCCCCACCAGAATACCCTCCCTTACATCAGGGTCCCCACCAGAATACCCTCCCTTACATCAGGGTCCCCATCAGAGTCCCCCCCCCCTACATCAGGGTCCCTGAGTGGAAAAAAAAAAGTGAAATATTCCTTTAAATATGGTACCTGGGGGGTGTCTAAAGTATGCCTGTGAAGTGACATGTGTTTCCCGTGTTTAGAACTGTCCTTGCACAAAATGATATTTGTAAAGGAAAAAAAGCCATTTAACTACTTAAGCACCGGACCAATTTGCAGCCAAAGGACCAGGCCCCGTTTTGCGATTCGGCACTGCGTCGCTTTAACTGACAATTGCGCAGTCGTGGGACGTGGCTCCAAAATATAATTGGCGTCTTTTTTTTTTCCCCACAAATAGAGCTTTCTTTTGGTGGTATTTGATCACCTCTGCGGTTTTTATTTTTTGAGCTATAAACAAAAATAGAGCGACAATTTTGAAAAAAGTGCAATATTTTTAACTTTTTGCTATAATAAATATCCCCAAAGAATATATATATAAAAAAAAAAAAAATTCCTCAGTTTAGGCCAATACGTATTCTTCTACATATTTTTGGTAGAAAAAAAAATCGCAATTAGCGATTATTGATTGGTTTGCGCGAAAGTTATAGCGTTTACAAAATAGGGGATAGTTTTATAGCATTTTTATTATTATTATTTTTTTTTACTAGTATTGGTGGCGATCAGCGATTTTTTATTGTGACTGCGACATTATGGCTGACACATCGGACATTTTTGACACATTTTTGGGACTATTGTCATTTATACAGCAATCAGTGCTATTTAAATGCACTGATGCCTGTGTAAATGACACTGGCAGTGAAGGAGTTAACCACTAGGGGGCGGGGAGGGGTTAAGTGAGCCCTGTGTGTGTTTTCTTACTGTAGGGGGGCCTGGCTTGGCATGTGATGTCACTGATCATCTTTCCCTATGACAGGGAACAGACGATCAGTGACAGTGTCACTAGGAAGTACGGGGAGAGGTTTGTTTACACATACCTCTCCCTGTTCTTCAGCTCTGTGACCCGATCGGGGGACACCAGCGGCGTTCGGGTACGCTGGTCCCGCGGCCGCGGTCACGGAGCTCAGGACCGGGACACGAGCGGTCCCACGGCTGGGCTCTTAAAGGACAACGTACCTGTACGTTGATGTGCCCAGCCGTGCCATTCTGCCGACGTATATGTGCAGGAGGCAGTCCTTAAGCGGTAAAAATCCTTGAGAAAAATGGCATGGCTACCCCATCACCCCCCCCCCCCCTACCCCAGCCAATTACCAGCCCCTTTGGGTCTTGTATGGATATTAAGGGGAACCCTGCACCCAAAATATGTTATGTTAATGTTAGGCAGATGCTTGTGTTGCACAAATGAACTACACAACACTAGCAATGAGGGGGTAGATTCAGGTGTATGCAGTGCAGAAGGCACACTACACCCACTGTAACAGCGCTAGGTTAGGAAGCAAAGCAAAGCTGACACTGTCCCTGCCTATCCTGCTCTCTCCCTGAACACTACACCCACTGTAACAGCGCTATCTAAAGAAGTATAAAGCACAGCTGACACTGTCCCTGCCTATCCTTCTCTCTATGAATGCCGCACAACACTACACAAGGCCGCCACACTGGCTGCCTTATATAGTGTGGGGCGTGCACTAAACCCCCCTGAGCGATAATTGGCCTGTGGCCAATTATGGCTCTACTCGCTGCCAGCGCTGTGATTGGCCAAGCATGCAGGGTCACAGTGCATGCTTCGCCAATCATCAGCCTGCAATGCACTGCGACTGGCGCAGTGCATTGTGGGCCATTCATATCACACGAATTTGATGCGTACGGCCCACAAAGTTCTGGTTTCGATGTACGGATGAATGGCCGATGTTCGATTCGAACAAGGCTCATCCCTACTAAGCAACAGATTATACATTATAAACATCATTGCGTAACTGACAAATATAGCATTCTGATATCAAAGGCATGGAAGAAAAAACAATAATACTGTACATCATATTATAGCCTTTGGGAATAGGGAACAAATTAATGACACTCAAGGTAAGTGGCTCTATATAATTCTTGCCTCCTTAGTGCTTTATAAATAAACTCTGATACAAAAATAACATACAATATATTACTAATCTTTTCAGATGCTTAATGAATGAGTGTTCCCCCCTCCATGACTCTTTGTGGTCCCCTTGATGTCTGGCCACCAATGAAGGCCCACACACAGCCTTGCATTGATGTTTCTGTATGCATCAGAGATGCTCTGTAACTAGATGTAATGTATTATTATTAGTTTTGAATATTGTAACTGATTATTTTTTGTAATATTAGATATACTTGTTCTATAATCCTGAAGAAGGTGATGTCTATAGCAACGGAAGTGGAGTCGGAGCTCAAATAGAACATCTTGCCATGTTTACATATCTGCTGTAGTCTGAAAAAACGATATATATCTTTATAAAACTATGTGAAAAAGGGAGGATAAAAAAAAATGAGCACTGCAAGAATTAATGTGACATGGCGGAGTTTGAACCTAAAAGCAGTTGTTGAAAACTGATTAAAATGTTATATTCAAATGTAAGAGGTAAAATTCTAAGTGGAATCCTGCACATCTGAGACTTTACTACCAATTATCAATAAAATAAGCCAGAGACTTTAAAAGGTTTACGTGTATTGAATCCAGAGTACTTGTAAAGTCCTGCATGTGCAACCTCCAATTTGAATATAATAAGGCCTGGTTCACACAAGTGTCATTTTCAGATGTGACTTGTATCACACAGAATCGCATGACAATGGAAATCACATTATCTTCAACGGTGCCCGGGGGCTGGTTCCTACCAACCAACTCAAAACACTGGGAAAAATGCACCAAAAACGCATGTGCATTCATTTTTCATTGAAGTCAATAGGGTAATAATAATGTTGCGATAGCACCAAAGTAGCACAATAAGCCCCATGCCCATAGACCCCCTCAACCAATTGGGATCCCCAGTGAAACCCCTCCCCCCTTAGGGATTTTAGCAGAACAGGTCCCCCAGCTCTGCCAAAGCTGGGACCTCGATGAGCACAAGTAACATGTTCAGCTGGGCTGCCCAGAGGGGCAGCAGCCCTTCAGACTGGGAACTTCTCCTCCTGGACAAGAACAGGGCTGTCTCAGGCTCCAAACTATTTATGCACTCCCCCAGCCACCTTCTGGGTACCCTCCACCAGGGATTGGCTGGAACCACATAAATATTTAGGCTGCCCATTTGACTCTCCCAACCCACTATATTCTGGAGGCCTCCATAAAACAGGGGGAAGCAATTACACCTGCAGCCTGCAGAGCCTAGCACAGTCCTAAGCAACCACAAGCTACTCAACTGATTACAGGAGAGCAAGAACTAAATTTACCTAACCAAACTGGCAATCTATCTAGGGGGGTGCTACACAAGGAAGGGTTAAATTCCCTGTCATACTATTTATTTTCCATCTATGTCCACTGCAGAGATTTACTTTTACATTCTGCACTCTAGATACAACAGGATGTTGGAGGAAATCTATCCAAAGTGTGAGAAATGTCCTTTACAGTTGTCATTGGAACAAGTGTCCTGCTCCCAATTGGAGGATTTCCCCTTTATTCTTGTTTTGATAAATGGATTTTCTCTTACCGTCAGTCCCAGTGATAATGGTCACTAGGTCACTAGGAAAAATAGAAAGGTTGGCTCCCCCTATAGGGGACACAATCAATAAAACCTGACTAACTTTTCCCTACTTTATCCAGAATAATATTTATCCAGAATAATAAGAATATTTGGCTTTAGATACACTTTAATGACTTTACTGACTGTGGGAGGGTCTTAAATGGGCATTAAATAACAGGAGTGCATTATGTACAGAGTACAGAGTTTGGGAGTGTGCTATGTACAGAGTGCAGATTTCAGGGGTGCACTACACACAGATTGTAAAGTTCAGCACTGTGCTACATACAAGACTGCAAGGTTCAGCACTTTTTCACAGCTCCTTACCTCTGCATCCGCCATCCAAATGCCATCATCACCCTTGAAACAGAGCTGGAGAGGCAGCGGGCTGGCATGTGGCTGACACAGTGGCGGCTCAAAATGGCCTAGAGTGCGTGATAACAGTGATACAGGAAACTGGTGCTGACTACAACATTGGCAGTGTCCTCCTACTCACTGTGCAACCTTTCCCTAACCCTAGTTCTCTGTCCCTGCTAGACCAGGTTCCTCTCCCTACCCTGTCTATTCACAAAATGCACAGAAATCCCAGTAGGGTACTGCTATTTTTTAGCACTCCTCTCAAGCAAGATGGCTACCATAGGTCACTGGAAGTGCAGTGTCCAATCAGACAGCTGCCCCTCCTCTGACACCTACACAGACTGCAGGGGAACATCTTTCCCATGGGTCTTTCCTCTATCCCTGAGTGGCAAGATGCCACCTCCTGGGTGGAGAAGAGCTACACCTGCCAACAGTGGATCAGAGGACCAGAGCCGGAGGTGGAAGAACAAAGTTCCACCATGTTTAGGCTGAAAAAAACCCTGATAAACTGTAAACAGAATTAAGTTTTGTTAAAATATCAAAACACATTGATCACATTAAGCTGATTTATTTATGTTTAAGCCCACTTTCACACTGAGGTGCTTTACAGGCATTTTAGCGCTAAAAATAGCTCCTGTAAAGCGCCTCTCCCGGCACTCCAGTGTGAAAGCCCGAGTGCTTTCACACTGGAGCACTGCGCTTGCGGGACGTTACAAAAAGTCCTGCAAGGACCATCTTTGGGGTGGTTTACACCGCTCTTCCACCGCCCCTGCCCAATGCATGGGCAGCGCTGCCGAAGCGCCTGCAAAGTGCTTCTACAGCGGGGCTACACGGGTGCTAATAACCCCTTCTTCGGCCGCTAGTGGGGGTTAAATGCGCCCCGCTAGCGGCCAAAAATTGCCACTAAAACGATGGTTAATCGCAGCTAAATCTAGCCCTCACCGCCCCAGTGTGAAAGTAGCTTAAATAATTGAAAAGTAGAGTGAGGCCAATGGTAGCTCAGGTGGACTATATATATATATATATATATATATATATATATATATATATAGATATAGATATATAGATAGATAGATAGATATACTGTATACATACAGAGAGTCACCAGACTTTGTGAGAAACCAGCCTTCGTCCTGGCTTTCTCCAGCAAAGTCCTCCCCTGGGTCTCGATCTTGGTCTCTATTCCTGAAACATTCAGGACAGTTCCAGAGCCACTTCAGGCCTATCCCTCCAGCATGCATCAGTCATCTGAAACTCCTATTGGGTTAGCTGAAAGTGATTGTAACCTTTAAGAAAAAAAGGCTCCTGTCCCTTTAAGGCACTTTAATAGCATAGCACATTTGCCATGTCATCAGTTCCTTTCTATGTTGTACAATACCTGGCTGATCCTGCCTGTTCCTGTCTTCCCCTCTGTAAACTGACCATGTTTGTCATGGCTGCTGATCTCTGATAGCATCCAGTTCTCTCCTCAGCATCTCTGCATCTCCCCCTCTCCCCTTCCCTCTCTCCCTATCTCATCCATAGTCTGTGTGGGAGCCGATCTCCTGCCCGCCCCTCCCCTCTCTCTCCTCCTGCCTAGATAGAGCAATGCTATTCCTTCTCTTTGTTAACCAGTTCCCACTCAGGCCAATTGGCTTAGAACCCCCAAACAGTATAGATTTTTTTTGATGGTGGGTGTTGCAAATTTTAATGTCACATGGTATTTGCACAGCTGGTTTTTCAAACGCAATTTTATTGGGAAAAAATACACTTTAATTCATTTTTTTCACACAGACACTATATAATACCCACATCTCTGTTAAAATATAAAAGATGATGTTATGCTGGGTAATTAGATACCAAACATGGCATTCTTTAAAATTGCAAACGGCACCAAACTACGGTACCTAAAAATCTACATTATGAGTGCTTTAAAAGCCTTTACAAGTTACCAGTTTAGAGTTACACAGGAGGTCTGAGGCTAGAATGACTGCTCTCACTCTCACTTGTCAGAGCGAGAGCAATAATTCTAGCAAAAGACCTCTGTAACTTTTAAACCATAACATGTTAGGTATCTATTTACTCCGTGTAACATCATCTTTCACATTATACAAAAAAATTGGGCTAACTTTACTGTTTAGATTTTTTTTTATTCAGTGAAGTGTATTTTTTTTCAAAAAACTGCATTCAATATGCCACTGCACAAATACCGTGAGACATAAAATATTGCAATGATGGTCATTTTATTCTCCAGAGTCTTTACTAAAAAAATATATATATATAATGTTTGGGGGTTCTAAGTAATTTTCAGGCAAAAAATACAGATTTTATCTTGTAAGCAACAAGTGTCACTTACCTGCAAACGAAGCCCGTGTCGTCCCCGCTGGAGGCCGCATGCGCGCAGGAGCCACTGGTCATTGCACACGCTTCCTCCCTTCCGGTCACTTTCATGGACTGTGTGAAGCCCCTCCTCTCCCCGCCCCTGGTCTACCCTCCTAAAACTAAACCAGCGGAATGTGAGCCCCTCCCACTGGAGTCCCAATGCTCAGGAGGCAGACCCGAGAAAACCATGTGACTGCACAGAAGCACTGCTGGGAAAAGGTATTTAGTGATTATATTGCTGAAAAACAAACACACTGCCATTACTATTGCCCCATAAGACAACCTATCATGGGAGTTTATTGTGGAGACTTTAGAACCAATTTAAAGTGGAGTGCCCCTTAAAAAAAAAATGTGAAAATCAGCAGCTACAGATGCTGCAGCTGCCTACTTTTAATAATCGGACACTTACCTGTCCCAGGGTCCAGCGATGCGGGGATCTAAGCCCCCCCTTCCCCCGTTCCGCTTGGCAGCACCGGCATTCTTACTGTGGGCACCCACTGCGCTTGCGCGAGCGGCGTCCCGCAGTCATCTGGGACCTGTCACAAGTCCCAGATGACTGACTGTGCCGAGGGGAAGTGATGTCAGTGCCCGGGCACTGAAGTAGGCAGACTACAAGGGACCCCCTAGCAACAGGCATTTAGAGGTGAGAAAAAAATTATTTTTTTCCAATTATTAAATTTTTTTTTTTTTTAGGAATTTTAAGCAATTTTTTTTTTTTTTTTTTTGGTGGACACGCCACTTTAAGGAAATATAAATATTCATAACTCAGTCTTGGTATGAAATCTCATACTATTGCCATAGGTAACAGTGACACCTACTGGCAGCAATGAAAAATCACAACCACATCAAGTTTAGGGGAAGATCAACTGAAAAACTAAATTACAAATCTGCCTGGGCCAATGACCGCCCAGCAAAAGCTAAATTTGGGTAGTAGTCCCTGTTTATGGCAGGGTGCTATACATATATTTGCAGGCCAAAAAAAAAAAATCTGTTTTATAAACAGTCCCCACCCTTAAATCTAGGAGTGCCCATCAGAGTCAAAACTTATATCATACCTCCCAACTTTTTGAGATGGGAATGAGGGACACCTATCAGAAAAAGTATGCCGGCATAGGACACACCCCTTGCCACGTCCCCTTAATGGAGAATTGTACAAAAAAACAGGATTGGTTGAACCCACAAGTGCTTTTTTTACCACTACTATTCCTTTATATTGGCTTTTGGAATTTACAAATGTAGCAATTTAGAAATCAGATAAAGGGTTTAGCGCTGGAAAACACCTTTTGATAGATAAAAAGTGCATTTTATATACATCTATATACAGTGGCGTATTTAGGGTATGGCAGCCATGGCAAGTGCCATGGGCGCCATATGAAGGGGGCGCTGGTGAGTGGCTGGGCAGCAAGGCACTTACTAGGGTCTGAGGGTCTCTTCTTCCCTCCAGGCTCCCAGCATAGGCAGGATCTCCTTTTCAGCACCTTTGCTAATGGACAATGACAGCGCTGCAAGTGGGACTATTTCTCATTTGGCTGTGTTACTCCTGACTGAGTGCAGTCACTGGTCGCGGAGTAAGCAGGCAGGTGGCCGCATTTTTCCGATGCTACCTCTATAATTCCGGTGTTCTATCACGAAGTGTCCGGCTGTCACTAGGTGTCCGAAGTGTACTGCGCATGCGCAGCGCATGCGCAGTACGGAGCATGAAGATTTTCGGAAATTGTCGGAAGATGAACGGCGCCTGCGCCGTGAGTCGAGGTGAAGCCCCCACCATCCAAGCGGACATAGGGTTAGTCAAACTTAGAGGGCCCCTCGCGGGCTCGCTTCGCTCGCCGCGCTTCGGGCATGGCCTTGCTGCGCTCGGCTCTTTTATATTCTAACTCTATGTCCACTTGGATGGTGGGGCTTGAAAGTGGACTCACGGCGCAGGCGCCGTTCATCCTTGGCAATTTTCGGAATCAGGGTGTCCTGTGTACTGCGCATGCGCAGTACACAGCGGACACTTCGTGATGGGGGACGGCTAATGATACAACACCGGCTACAGCAGCCCTGACAGCTGAATATCACTCCGCCGCCTGCTGTCAGGGATGCTATAGCCAGGACTATAGCGGTGGCATCGGGGGCCGGTGTATTTCTTTACAGGACACCTGGACTGTGGAGTCAGGAGATGTTTCTGACTCGGGGTCCTATCAATACAAAAGCAGAGCCCAGCCACATGCCCAGCTTGAGGAAGGGGTGTACTGCCAGTGCCTTATGCTGAGACTGATCCTCTTGATGAAGCTGCAGGCAATTTTTTCACGCTTTCCCCTCTCCCTGCAGGCCACGGTTCCTGTGTAGTCTAAATCATATTTTTTTGGATCCCATGAGATTGATCACAGGGGCCCAGGAGGCTGTAGAATGGAGGGATTATTTTTTTCTAATTTGGCTCAGCTCCTCCCCGCTTGTATGCAGTTAATGGCAATACAGTTCCAGCCGGGTGGAGAGATATCAAAATACCACTTCACTGCCTGACTCCTCCAGCAAATAAGTTTGAGAAGACGGCGGGCTCTGACTGAAGGAAAATCAGCAGTAGTGGCTGTCATCATCATCATCATCATCATCATCCGTGCAGTGTCACACAGAAAGTAACAGCACAGCACTC
This sequence comes from Lithobates sylvaticus, assembly GCA_028564925.1. Lineage (NCBI taxonomy): Eukaryota > Metazoa > Chordata > Amphibia > Anura > Ranidae > Lithobates > Lithobates sylvaticus. Next base: position 68,032,658 of record CM053026.1, read on the forward strand.
TGTTTCCACTGAGTGAGGGAACTGAAGTGGGAACCATCACAGGATTATTTTTCTCTCAAAAGGTACAGTCACAGTCAAGACTCAAGCCCCCTTCACCCATGCCATGGCTTGTTGCCCATGACTGAATTATACAAAGCTAAATATTTTCATCTTCATTGATCATGTTGATCACATTTGGCTGCTATATATTTCAATTATTATAATGATAGTCACACAGTACAGGTGCTTTAAGCCACATGACCTGTACTGTGTGTGTAATTATCATTATAATGGGACAGTGAAATGCATCCTTGGCACTCATTTAGGGCTCATTCACACAAGGCACAGACATCCATCTCCTGTGCACGACTTTTACCAGCACAGTGTTGTGTGCATCCTCATGTCAGTGTCCCGTTCATTTATTTTGGGACACATGGCTGCATGGACACAAAGACTGTCCCAATATGTCTTGAGGGTGCATGTCCTAATAGAAATGGAACATCGGCATGAGGATGCACACAACACTGTGCCGGTGTTGTGCCGAAAACGGTTCCCCCCTCGATATCGGTTTCCCCTGGCTCTCGGCTCACATTGGAACTCCGCCTGTCCAGCCCTCTGCACTGCTGTTCCGCCTCCTCTACTGTCCCCGAATGCAGATCACACTTCTACTGTCCTCGCCCCCATACCCCGAATGCAAATCACACCTCTACTGTCCCCGCCCCCGTGCCCCGAATGCAAATCACACCTCTACTGTCCCCGCCCCCGTGCCCCGAATGCAAATCACACCTCTACTGTCCCCGCCCCCGTGCGCGTCCCCGTCCCTTGTACAATATTATTAGTCCATCTACGAACACATATCTATATATATATTTTTACTCCTTCCATATCTAAATACTCCTTCTATATATATAGTACAATATGATTACTCCCTCCACATTATATATATATATATATATACAGTGGTGTGAAAAAGTGTTTGCCCCCTTCCTCATTTCCTGTTCCTTTGCATGTTTGTCACACTTAAGTGTTTCGGAACATCAAACCAATTTAAACAATAGTCAAGGACAACACAAGTAAACACAAAATGCAATTTGTAAATGAAGGTGTTTATTATTAAAGGTGAAAAAAAATCCAAACCATCATGGCCCTGTGTGAAAAAGGGATTGCCCCCTAAACCTAATAACTGGTTGGGCCACCCTTAGCAGCAACAACTGCAACCAAGCGTTTGCGATAACGTGCAATGAGGCTTTTACAGCGTCCTGGAGGAATTTTGGCCCACTCATCTTTGCAGAATTGTCCTAATTCAGTTACATTAGAGGGTTTTCGAGCATGAACGGCCTTTTTAAGGTCATACCACAACATCTCAATAGGATTCAGGTCAGGACTTTGGCTAGGCCACTCCAAAGTCTTCATTTTGTTTTTCTTCAGCCATTCGGTGGTGGACTTGCTGGTGTGTTTAGGATCATTGTCCTGCTGCAGAACCCAAGTTCGTTTCAGCTTGAGTACACGAACAGATGGTCGGACATTCTCCTTCAGGATCTCTTGGTAGACAGCAGAATTCATAGTTCCTTTTATCACGGCAAGTCTTCCAGGTCCTGAAGCAGCAAAACAGCCCCAGACCATCACACTACCACCACCATATTTTACTGTTGGTATAATGTTCTTTTTCTGAAATGCAGTGTTCCTTCTACGCCAGATATACTTGGACACACACCTTCCAAAGAGTTCCACTTTTGTCTCATCGGTCCACAGAATGTTGTCCCAAAAGTCTTGGGGATCATCAAGATGTGTTGTGGAGAAATTGAGACAAGCTTTGATGTTCTTTTTGCTCAGCAGTGGTTTTCTCCTTGGAACTCTGCCATGCAGGCCATTTTTGCCCAGTCTTTTCCTGATGGTGGAGGCATCAACGCTGACCTTAACTGAGGCAAGTGAGGCCTGCAGTTCCTTGGACGTTGTTGTGGGGTCTTTTGTGACCTCTTGGATGAGTCGTCGCTGCGCTCTTGGGGTAATTTTGGGCGGCCGGGCCACTCCTGGGAAGGTTCACCACTGTTCCATGTCTTCGCCATTTGTGGATAATGGCTCTCACTGTGGTTCGCTGGATTCCCAAAGCTTTGGAAATGGCTTTATAACCCTTTCCAGACTGATAGATCTCAATTACTTTCTTTCTCAATTGTTCCTGAATTTTTTTGGGTCTCGGCATGATGTGTAGCTTTTAAGGATCTTCTGGTGGACCTTACTGTGTCAAGCAGCTCCTATTTAAGTGATGCCTTGATTGTGAACAGGTGTGGCAATAATCAGGCCTGGGTGTGGCTAGAGAAATTGAACTCAGGTGTGGACAACCACAATTATAGTATGTTTTAACAAGGGGGGCAATCACTTTTTTCACACAGGGCCATGATGGTTTGGATTTTTTTTCACCTTTAATAATAAACACCTTCATTTACAAATTGCATTTTGTGTTTACTTGTGTTGTCCTTGACTATTGTTTAAATTGGTTTGATGTTCCGAAACACTTAAGTGTGACAAACATGCAAAGGAACAGGAAATGAGGAAGGGGGCAAACACTTTTTCACACCACTGTATATATATATATATATATATATTAATAAATAATAAACAAAAACAATAAATATAAATATATATATATATATATATATATATATAGTACACTATTATTACTCCTTCCACATTATATATATATATATATATATATATATATATATATATATATTATATATATATATATATATATTTTTTTTTTGTTTATTATTTATTTATTTAAAAAAAAAAAAAATATATATATATATATATATATATATATATATATAATGTGGAAGGAGTAATCATATTGTACTATATATATAGAAGGAGTATTTAGATATGGAAGGAGTAAAAATATATATAGATATGTGTTCGTAGATGGACTAATAATATTGTACAAGGGACGGGGACGCGCACGGGGGCGGGGACAGTAGAGGTGTGATTTGCATTCGGGGTACGGGGGCGGGGACAGTAGAAGTGTGATCTGCATTCGGGGACAGTAGAGGAGGCGGAACAGCAGTGCAGAGGGCTGGACAGGCGCAGTTCCGATGTGAGCCGAGAGCCAGGGGAAACCGATATCGAGGGGGGAACCCTTTTCGGCACAACACCGGTAAAAGTCTCTGCATGAGACAACATGGGTGCCTGTGCCCTGCGTGAATGTGCCCTCACACTTGTGTTTGGGAGGGTGGTAAAAATGTCACGTGTGTCTTTTTACTATACCCAACCACTTCCCCTTATTTTGCAAATCAGCCAAGGGTGGATAATATATGCTGTGGCCATGAAGCGTTTTACACAGCAAAAATGATCCCTGCTGCGTTCAGCCACAGCCCTCCCTCCGTTCTCCCAGGCTCTCCCATTCCATCTGGTCAGATTGGCAGCGCACAAAGAAGGAGGAACATCAGTTTCTCACTCTCCTCTGTGACAACTGAGGCCATAAGTTATGAATATTTCATCACTTCCAGTATCAGTTCTGCATTTACCTGGCTGATACCAGCTTTCTCCATAGGATATGTCACTACTCAAGGTATCACAAGGGATGATAAATATCACTTGATGACAGCTGAATCATTTTATGAGGTTAGGGCAGGGTCAGGGATGGGCCCAGGGGTGGGGTCATGGACCCCATCAGATATTCTGTAGGGGGCCCCATGATATCTAACAGTGGCCCTGGTCTCTGATAAGAAGGGAATGGGGGCACAGACTCTGGCAGTGGCTGTGTATGTGCAGTTATCATTCTCAGTCACACTGTGTGTGGGGCACTAGGGAGCAGCACAGAAATAAGAGCACAGCCTACTATGCTGGAGTTTGTAGTCCCATGGGGGTGGGGAAATGCTCACACATGGCTGACCTGACCCCTGTCTAGAAATGCTTATTGTCTGACTGTCTTATCTGTTAAGGTTATCTGAAAGATGGGTTTTAAATGTTTTGACAGGGGTGCAGTTTCAGTGCTCGCCATGGGCGCCATTTTCACTAGATACGCCTCTGTCTATATAGATAAGGGATCCTCAAACTACGGCCCTCCAGCTGTTGCAGAACTACACATCCCATGAGGCATTGCAAAACTCTGACATTCACAGACATGACTAGGCATGATGGGAATTGTAGTTCCTGAACAACTGGAGGGCCATAGTTTGAAGACCCATGATATAGATCATACCAAAATGAGGAGGAATGAGGGACGGAGGGACATTGTTCCAAATCAGGGAAAGGTGGGAGCTATGTTTATATTAATGTGCGCCCAGCAGAGTCCCTTCATTTCACACATGTGTGTCCATGTGTTATTTATGTGCTCCAACTTTGGAGACTCTCAATTAACCACTTCAGCTTCGGAAGAATTGGCTGCTCAATGACCAGGCCATTTTTTGCAATATGGCACTGCGTCACTTTAACTAACAATTGTGCGGTCGTGTGACGTTGCACCCAAACAAAATTGACATCCTTTTTTTCCCACAAATAGAGCTTTCTTTTGGTGGTATTTAATCACCTTTGCAGTTTTTATTTTTTGCGCTATAAACAAAATAAGAGCGTCAATTTTGAAAAAAACACAATATTTTGTACTTTTTGCTGTAATAAATAGCCCCAATTTTTTTTTAAAAAAAGCTATTTTTTTCCTCAGTTTAGGTTAATATGTATTCTTCTACATATTTTTGGTAATAAAAATCACAAAAAGCGTATATTGATTGGTTTGTTATAGCGTCTACAAAATAGGGGATAGATTTACGGCATTTTTATTATTATTTTCTTTTTTACTAGTAATGGTGGCTATTAGGGATGAGCCGAACACCCCCCCGTTCGGCTCGCACCAGAACCCGCGAACGGACCTAAAGTCCGTGCGAGCTTTAGAACCCTATTAGTTATAATGGATGCGAACGTTCGAAATTAAAAGTGCTCATTTTAAAGGCTAATATGCATGTTAATGTCATAAAAAGTGTTTGGGGACCTGGTCCTGCCCCAGGGGACATGTATCAATGCAAAAATTTTTTTTAAAAACGGACGTTTTTTCAGGAGCAGTGATTTTAATAATGCTTAAATTGAAACAATAAAAGTGTAATATTCCTTTAAATTTCGTACCTGGGGGGTGTCTATAGTATGCCTGTAAAGGGGCGCATGTTTCCCGTGTTTAGAACTGTCTCTGCGCAAAGTGTCATTTTTGAAAGTAAAAAAGCTATTTAAAATCACTCGCGGCTAATGTTAATTCACGGCTCCCGTAACACAGAGAACAGTCATTCATTGAAACTCATTCATAAAAAAAAGTCATTGATAAAAAATAAAAAAAAAAATGGAAAAAAAAAAAGCGTAGGGGTCCCCCCAAATTCAATAACCAGGCCCTTCAGGTCTGGGATGGATATTAAGGGGGATCCCAGCCAAAAAAAAATAAAAAAAATGGCGTAGGGTCCCCCTCAAAATCCATACCAGACCCTTGAGGTCTGGTATGGATTTTAAGGGGAACCCTAGCCAAAAAAAATGGCGTGGGGTCCCCCTCAAAATCCATACCAGACCCTTATCCGAGCACGCAACCTGGCAGGCCGCAGGAAAAGAGGGGGGGACGAGAGCGCCCCCCCCTCTCGCCTGAACCGTACCAGGCCACATGCCCTCAACATTGGGAGGATGCTTTGGGGGTCTAAGACCCCTAAAGCACCTTGTCCCCATGTTGATGAGGACAAGGGCCTCTTCCCCACAACCCTGGCCGGTGGTTGTGGGGGTCTGCGGGCGGGGGGCTTATCGGAATCTGGAAGCCCCCTTTAACAAGGGGACCCCCAGATCCCGGCCCCCCCCCTGTGTGAAATGGTAAGGGGGTACTTTACCCCTACCATTTCACCAAAAAAGTGGCAAAAATGGTAAAAATGACAGGAGACAGTCTTTGACAATTCCTTTATTAAAATCTTCTTTCTTCTTTCTTCATCCTTCGGATTCTTCATCTTCTCCTTCCTTCATCTTCTTCCATCTTCTTCTTCCATTTTCTTCTTCCTCCGATCCGCTTCTTCTTGCGCTGGTCTTCTCGTCCTTCTCGTCCGGCATCTTCTTCCGTCGGCGTCGGTGTCGGTGTCTTCTTGGGCCGCTCCGCGCAATGGGAGGCTCCCGCTGTGTGAGGCTCCGCTCCATCTGACAGGTCTTTTAAAACGGAGGGCACCTGGTGACCCCGCCCCCCTTTGACGTCATGGGGAAAGCCATCATGGAATTCCCCATGACGTCCCTGTGCGTCAGAGGGGGCGGGGTCACCAGGTGCCCTCCATTATAAAAGACCTGTCAGACGGAGCGGAGCCTCACACAGCGGGAGCCTCCCATTGCGCGGAGCGGCCCAAGAAGAGACAGAGACACCGACACCGACGCCGACGCCGACGCTGACGGAAGAAGATGCCGGACGAGAAGGACGAGAAGACCAGCGCAAGAAGAAGCGGATCGGAGGAAGAAGAAAATGGAAGAAGAAGATGGAAGAAGATGAAGGAAGGAGAAGATGAAGAAACCGAAGGATGAAGAAAGAAGAAAGAAGATTTTAATAAAGGAATTGTCAAAGACTGTCTCCTGTCATTTTTACCATTTTTGCCACTTTTTTGGTGAAATGGTAGGGGTACTTTTGTACCCCCTTACCATTTCACACAGGGGGGGGGGCGGGATCTGGGGGTCCCCTTGTTAAAGGGGGCTTCCAGATTCCGATAAGCCCCCCGCCCGCAGACCCCCACAACCACCGGCCAGGGTTGTGGGGAAGAGGCCCTTGTCCTCATCAACATGGGGACAAGGTGCTTTAGGGGTATTAGACCCCCAAAGCATCCTCCCAATGTTGAGGGCATGTGGCCTGGTACGGTTCAGGCGAGAGGGGGGGCCGCTCTCGTCCCCCCCTCTTTTCCTGCGGCCTGCCAGGTTGCGTGCTCGGATAAGGGTCTGGTATGGATTTTGAGGGGGACCCCACGCCATTTTTTTTGGCTAGGGTTCCCCTTAAAATCCATACCAGACCTCAAGGGTCTGGTATGGATTTTGAGGGGGACCCTACGCCATTTTTTTTTTTTTTTTTTTTTTTGGCTGGGATCCCCCTTAATATCCATCCCAGACCTGAAGGGCCTGGTTATTGAATTTGGGGGGACCCCTACGCTTTTTTTTTTGTTTTTTATTAATGAATGACAGTTCTCTGTGTTACAGGAGCCATCAATTCATTAGCCGCGAGTGATTTAAATAGCTTTCTTCCTGCAAAAATGACACTTTTTTGCAGGGAAAGTTCTAAGCACAGGAAACCTGCCCCCCTTCACAGGCCACCTATAGACACCCCCCAGATGTGATACTGCAATGCTGTTCTAACAGCATGCACACACATATCCCCAGAAATAAAGCACATATTGTTGTCAGCAGTCAGCAGCACACTGACACGCTGACACTGTCTGAAACATAATATGCGAGGCCGCCGGCGCGGCGGCCTCTTATACCGTGGGGCGTGTACTAAAGCCCCTGAGCTATAATTGGCTACAGGCATCCTGCCTGTAGCCAATTATGGCTCTCCTCGCTGCCGGCGCTGTGATTGGCCAAGCATGCGGGGTCACAGTGCATGCTTGGCCAATCATCAGCCAGCATTGCACTGCGCGGGCCGCAATGCATTGCGGGGCCGCTCGCATCACACGAATTTGATGCGAGCGGCCCCAATAGTTCTGGGCTCGCCGAGCGAGCGAACACCCGGTGCTCGATTCGAACATGGGTTCGAATCGAACACCGGGCTCATCCTTAGTGGCTATCTGCGATTTTTATCGAGACTGCGACATGGTGGACACATGGGACACTTTTGACTCATTTTTGGGTCGATTGACAATTATACAGCGATCAGTGCTATAAAAAAATGCACTGATTACTGTATAAATGTCACTGGCAGGGAAGGGGTTAACACTAGGGGCGATCAAGGGATTAACTGTGTTCCCTATGTGTGTGTTCTAACTGTGGGGGATGGGACTGACTATAGGAGATGAGAGATTGTGGTCCCCAGCTCGTAGGAACTCACGATCTCTCTCTCCTCACAGAACTGTTCTGCCTCTCGTGCCCGCGATCGCTCATGGCTGGCGGTCATCGCGACCACCGGTCATGAGCATCGGCACCCCCACAACTGCTATCCCGCTTAAAGGGACCGACCTATAGCTACGGCGGTTCGCGGGATCGTGCCGACCTACTGCAGTATAATGATGGCAGCTTGTCGGCAAGTGGTTAAAGAGATAGGACTGCAGCACACTGGAGTGCCGTGACGTGGCCTCTGCAGCTTATGCTCGCATCTGCAAATGTGTGCAAATTTTTATTTGTTGTTTTTTGATATACGTTGCCCTTCCATGGGCTCCTTGTTGTAAAGGCCAGTTGTAGGTTTGTGTGGTTGGTGAATTGATGAGGGGTCGCATCTATCCATTACTATTTACACTATCTTGCCAAAAGTATTGGAACACCTGCCTTTACACGCACATGAACTTTAATGGTGTCCCAGTCTCAGTCTGTAGGGTTCAACAGGGCCGCTGGTACTGGCCCCGCTGTACCGGGCCCGGCCAGCAGGGGGGCCCGGCAACCTGAACAGATAGCGAATTAATGTAAAAAAAAAAATCCTCCAGCCATCGTCCATCTGACGCCCAGGCTGCCAATGCCATATTGTGCTGTAGACAGTGCCACCCATGACACTAATGCTATAACTCATGCGCTACCTGCTGACAGTGCCACCCATGCCGCCAATGCCATATTGTGCTGCAGACAGTGCCCACCATGCCGCCAATGGAATAATGCCATTGGCAGCATGGGTGGCACTGTCTCTGCAGGCAGCACATGTGTTTTGGCATTAGCGTCATGGGTGGCACTGTCTGCAGCACATTACGGCATTGGCAGCATGGGTGAGAAAAATTGTAGACAAACCTGTACTTTGTTTCAGGGCGGGGACTGGGAGGGGCCAGGGGTGGGGCAGAAGGTGGGACCAGGGGGGAGCCGAAGGGGGCCCCATGATTTCTATCAGCAGCCCTGGGGTTCAATATTTAGTTGGTCCACCCTTTGCAGCTATAACAGCTTCAACACTTCTGGGAAAGCTGTCCACAAGGTTTAGAAGTGTGTCTATGGGAATGTTTGATCGTTCTTCCAGGAACGCATTTGTGAGGTCAGGCACTGATCTTGGACCAGAAGGCTTAGCTTGCATTGTCCGCTCTAATTCATCCCAAAGTTGTTCTATTGGGTTGAAGGCAGGCCAGGCAAGTTCATCCACCCCAAACTCGCTCATCTATGTCTTTATGGACCTTGCTTTGTGCGCTGGTCCAAATCATTTGGTGGAGGGGGGATTATGGTGTGGGGTTGTTATTCAGGGGTTGGGCTTAGCCCTTTAATTCCAGGGCTTACTTCTTAAGGTGTCAGCATTCCACCCCAAACTCGCTCATCCATGTCTTTATGGACCTTGCTTTGTGAACTGGTGTGCAGTCATGTTGGAACAGGAAGGGGCCATTCCCAAACTGTTCCCACAAAGTTGGGAGCATGAAATTGTTCAAAACGTATTGGAATGCTGAAACCTTAAGAAGTCCCTTCACTGGACTATGTGGTCCAACTTTGGAGAATCTCAAATTTTGAGTTAGGACTGCTGTACACTGGGGTGCCATGCCATGGCCTCTGCAGCTTACACATGTATGTGCAAAGGCATGCAAACTAAACCCCTTGTTTTTAACGTTAATAACTGTAATGCCCTGTACACACGATAGGATTTTCCGACAACAAAAATCCATGGGATTTTTTCCGACGGATGTTGGCTCAAACTTGCCTTGCATACACACAGTCACACAAAGTTGGTCGGAAATTGCGAACGTCAAGAACACGGTGACGTACAACATTGCAGAGTCCCCCCATACATCCATGTGTGACCAGCAGAGTCCCCCCTTACAATCAAAAGAAATCCAGAATTTGTTTCAACGCTTCACCTTCATTGATCCTTCATGCAAAAGACATCATGGACAGTGCTGGGTACAGTAAAATTTGATGTGTTTCGTGCTGTGACTAGTGCTTACTCGCAACCTCAGCATTGAATGATGGTCAAAATCCCCCCCTTACCTTTCATTTGACAAAGCAGAGAAAGCCAAGAGGCAGAACAGGTCTAAATGGAGGAAGTCCTGTAAATGCTGGGGGAGTCAAACATGTCATTGATTTCAACCAACAGTGGATGAGTGGGGAATCTTTACTGGGGACTGGAGCAAGTTCATGGGTTGTAGTGAATGTGCTGGTCTCTGTAATTCAGTATACAGATTGGCACATCTATTGCCAGCCCGGGAATTTTGATGGACCACAGGGCCAGATAAAATCCTGTAGCGGGCCAGTGGTAGCCCTAGGGCTATAGTTTGGAGACGCCAGCTTTAGGGTATGAAGAGGTTACTTAAATACAATGCACGTTAACACGTGTCATAACACACGTTCGTTAAACACAGCCCACAGTTGTAAATGGGCCCTTGGATTTTATAGCTGACCTTCTGGCAAATTCTAAACTGGGCAGATTCCCAATCTGGGGACACCCTGTATGTACCAGTGATGTGCAATGTTATTTTGTCATCTTGTTTTTCTCTGGGAAGTAATGTGAAGCATTTGCTGCCTTAATGAGAGCGAATATTTTGTACTTCTGCATAATGTGGGAAATGCATTGGTAAAAGGTAAAGATTATGTGGGTATAAAGTTGACACTCCGCTGACATGAAGATCTGTTTATTCTGTGGTTTTATCGTTGTTTATCTGCTGTGCAATCAGTGGAATATAAATAAGACGAATAAAGGATGCACACATTTCCTACACCTTCATTGTAAATCTGTTGCGACGTCCACTCATCAGTATTTTTAGCTTGCGATATCTACCGGGGGAAGCAAAGTTTAACATTCAGATTACAGTTGCAGAATATAATGAGCTCTTGTTATCCCCTCTGTGTATCACAAACAGCTGATGGGGTTCAAGAATGGTTAGCTGATAATTAACATTTTAGATATCCCCGCTTATGTTTCACATAAATTAAATCCATATATAAAAACCCCACTTATAACCCCTTTTCAGCAGATCAGTTGCTTTTAGCACTGTGTAGCTAGTTTTGGCACAAGACCTGTGTGGCTGCTATCATGGGCGTCCGCAGAACTTTTTTCATGGGGGGGCATCATTTTAAGGTCACCCATGCTCTGACCCTTTTCGACAATATCATTATCACATTATCACGGTCAGAGACTGCAGACGTAGTACAGGTGATGGTCAGAGACTGCGGACATGGCCCAAGAGCCTGTCAGAGACTGCGGACGTGGCCCAAGAGCCCTGTCAGAGACTGCAGACATGGCCCAAGAGCCTGTCAGAGATTGCGGACATGGCCCAAGAGCCTGTCAGAGATTGCGGACATGGCCCAAGAGCCTGTCAGAGATTGCGGACATGGCCCAAGAGCCTGTCAGAGACTGCGGATATGGCCCAAGAGCCTGTCAGAGACTGCGGACATGGCCCAAGAGCCTGTCAGATACTGCGGATTTGGCCCAAGAGCCTGTCAGAGACTGCGGACATGGCCCAAGAGCTTGTCAGAGACTGCGGACATGGCCCAAGAGCCTGTCAGAGACTGCGGACATGGCCCAAGAGACTTCAGAGACTGCGGACATGGCACAAGAGATGACCAGAGACTGCATACATGTGGGGGGTGACAGAGAGAGACAGAGGGGGTGACACAGAGAAAGAGGGTGACAGAGAGAGACAGAGGGGTGATGGGGAATCATCACTCCTGATCCGATCCCTGATTCCAGGGGGGGGGGACTTGCCCCCCCTTGCCCCTACCTGCGGACACCCATGGCTGCTATATTAAAAGACCAGAACTCATATCACACTATTCACATTTTCAGAATAAATATATAAAAAAACAGTGTAATAGTGCATAAGATAAATACATATCTATAAAAACATAAGTTGGTCCTGGGAATTTGAATGAGGTTCAAAACACATGGCTACTAAGTACATGGTAGACATGATTACCAATTTATTGATGTGTAAATACAATTCTTGTCACATTAGAGTAGTTACCATAAAGTAAGTATGTGCCTAATCATTTTTTATGTCAAAGGCCAGCTGAGGTAATAAACATAGATGAAGCGATAATGACGGGGTAAAGGTGAACACAAGAAACCAGATAGAAAGTGAAAAATCGAAAACCCATCTCAGAAACACCAGTAAAAACACCAGTAGGAAAAAGATTGTAACGAAATATACAGATGCAAGTTCACTAGAAAACAAACCACCAAGTCAACAAGGTAGATATAAAAAAAAAATATGGGCACCAAGATCCACCATAAGTGTAACATGTTATGCCCTGTACACACGGACATTCCGACGACAAAATCCGTCAGATTGTTTCCGATGGATTTTGGCCCAAACTTGTCTTGCATACACACGGTCGCACAAAGTTGTCAGAAAATCCAATCGTTCAGAATGAGGTGACGTACAACAGGACTATAAAGAAGCCAGTAGGCAATAGCTTTCGTCTCGTACTTTATTCTGCGCATGTGTGGCACTTTGTGCGTCGGAATTGTCTACAAACGATCGGAATTTAAACGATCGGATTTTGTTGTCAGAAAATTTTAGATCCAGATCTCAAACTTTGTGTGTCGGAAATTACGACGGAAAAAGTGTGATGGAGCCCACACACGGTCGGAATTTCCGACAACACAGTCCAGTCGCACATTTTCTGTTGGAAAGTCCGACCGTGTGTACAGGGCATTAGAGCTGAAGAGCCAGATATTGCGTTGCATTCTCTTGAAGTGAAAAAGAAAGACAAGAAAGAACACCCCCTACTGACCCTCCCATTTACACCCCGAAGGGTCATCATCAGTCCCACCCAATGCCATGTAGGACAGCAGGGGAGGGGAGCCGCAAGCCAGAGCTGGCATCCACCACCTTGCGGGAGAATTGGCATGAATACCACTCGGCCGCAGAAAGATGACACAATGCGCACCAGCGTGATGATGCAACACACACACTGACATCATACACCAGGCACAGACATGGCGCTGTTGCCGTGCAGGCCCTCCCATCATGAAGGAGTAGGCAGGTACAGCGAAGGGAGGCAAACCTCCAAATAGCATTGCAGGTCCTGGGACAGAACAACCCCACCAACCGGCCCACAATGGAAAATGTCATATAAATAAAGAATCTAGAAATTTATATAGTGACATCACAATATTATGGTAAAGGACCATAAGGTACAACAGTCCATGGGTGGGCAAAAGGTGTCTTCCACCTAACATTAATGCAGCAAATAAAGATCCTGTCAATGTGGTCTGGTGTCCCCAGTGGTGCACCTCCCTCCCTGTTGGAAGGGAACATGTTTTATTTCATAATGTAAGATGTTTTTTAATATGAATTCTGGTTAAAATCAGCCTTGTCACTCTTGGGGGCAGCCTGGAATGCCAATCAGCAGGTTATCCATCAGGGCTATTTAATTGAAGTATGCATATCAGAACCTTCATCTGGAATAACAGGGTCACGCATATCCCCTGGCAAGGGAGTATGGGATAAGAAAGCTTGGCTTCAAACCACCTGGTGTAATGAAGATTGAAGTGCCTGCTTACCATGACTGCAAACAAAAGCTTCAAAAATCAACGGCTGTTAAGATGACTGATTCCCTGAGTTACACCAACATCAAAGGACCCAGGTCAAATAGCGGTGATTCATGGACAAATGCTGCCCCTAGTGGTCACTACTTCATGCTTCCTGGAGGACGGACAGAAGAACAATATACTTCCTGATGATTAAGAAGGACTGCCTCTTATTAATTTTCATTTGTCAGAATGCTAGATGGGCTGGCATTGGGCGTTTGTGTGGGTGGTGCCTGAATGGACTTTAAAAGTGGTGGCCAGATAGAGACTCTCTCTTGCCCCATACGTAAAGTATTATTGATGTTCTTTTGTATCATATGCTCTGTAATATTTTTTTTATGTGTTGTATGTTAGCATTTCTATTTTCTTGGCTAATAAATTAGACTCTTGCTTATTTAAACAACTTTTTACAACTAATATTGTTGTTATATCATCACTGTTAATTTTATCAGAGCTTTGATAGACTAGCTAATTATAGAAATAGAAAAGTTAATACATATTTATAATAAACAGGGGGAATCTAAACACCACCTCAAAATCTTTATTTCAAACCCTAATATACAGTACATATTTCTAAAAAAACATAAGTTTGCTCTTGGGACTTTGAATGAGGTGCAAAACACATCGCAACTAAGTACATGGTAGAAATGATGAGCAATTTATTGACGAGTAAATAAAATTATCCTCACATTAAATAGAACACAGATAAAATAATGTGAACCTGATTGGTGGTGGTTCCAATACATATCATACATGATCAAAAAGTTCCAAATGGGAATACATAATTAGGCAGAAAAATGCATTCTGAAAACTCGACGTGTTTCGTGAGTCACCGCTCACTTCCTCAGGAGTAGATGCACATATAAATTTCTGTAATGTAAAACATCAGTTTTAAGATATATTATACAACTGATAATCAATGACATCATTCAAAACACTAGGGCCACCATAAGGGACCCCATACTTACAAATCGGCTAAAATTAGATACACATGGCAGTATTTCCGGTCAGGGACGTCTAGCCCGGGAGCTGAAGAAGTAGGACCCAAACAGAAGGACGACAGATACAGCATGGGTAAGATTAAATTATGTCCATCTAATTATGCTGCCCAGAGTAGTTGTTATAAAGAAAATACAGTGCCTTGAAAAAGTATTCATACCCCTTGAAATGTTCCACATTTTGTCACAACAAAAAACATAAATGTGTTTATTGGGATTTTATATGATGGACCAACACAAAGTGGCACATAATTGTGAAGTGGAAGGAAAATGAATGGTTTTCATTCTTTTTTTTACAAATAAATATCTGAAAAGTGTGGCGTGTATTTGTATTCAGCCCCCCTTTACTCTGATAACCTTAACTAAAATCTAGTGGAACCAATTGCATTCAGAAGTCACCTAATTAGTAAATAGAGTCCACCTGTGTGTAATTGAATCTCATTATGAATACAGCTGTTCTGTGAAGCCCTCAGAGGTTTGTTAGTTAACCTTAGTGAACAAACAGCATCATGAAAGCCAAGGAACACACCAGACAGGTCAGGGATAACGTTGTGGAGAAGTTTAAAGCAGGGTTAGGTAATAAAAAAGATATCCCAAGCTTTGAACATCTCACGGAGCACTGTTCAATCCATCACCCGAAAATGGAAAGAGTATGGCACAACTGCAAACCTACCAAGACATGACCGTCTACCTAAACCTACAGACCAAGCAAGGAGAGCATTAATCAGGGAAGCAGCCAAGAGGCCCATGGTAACTCTGGAGGAGCTGCAGAGATCCACAGCTCAGGTGGGAGAAACTGTCCACAGGACAACTATTAAGCCCCATACACACGGTCGGATTTTCGCATGGATTCGGTCCGATCGGACAATGTTGTTGAAAAATCAGACCGTGTGTATGCACCATCGGACAGTGTACGTCGGATTGTCCGACGGACAAAGTCCTATCTCCTGCTGGATAGATTTTCCGACAACACGGTCCGATCACACCAAATCCGATCGTGTGTACCGACGGACAAAGTGCTACGCATGCTCAGATCACATTACAAGACCAAAGCTATTGGCTACTAGCCTTTACGTAGTCCCGTCGTAGGCAACAAACGTCACCACGTTCAGAATGATCGGATTTTCCGACAACTTTGTCCGACCCTGTGTACGCAAAACCAACATCGGACAAAGTATGACGGACATGATCCGACGGACCTGGTCCTCGGATAATCCGAGCATGTGTATGGGGCTTTAGTCGTGCACTCCACAAATCTGGACTTTATGGAAGAGTGGCAAGAAGAAAGCCATTGTTAAAATAAAGCCATAAGAAGTCCCATTTGCAGTTTGCGAGAAACCATGTGGGGGACACAGATAACATGTGGAAGAAGGTGCTCTGGTCAGACGAGACCAGAATTTAACTTTTTGGCCTAAAAATAAAATGCTAGGTGTGGCGGAAAACTAACACGTGAAACGTGGTGGCAACATCATGTTGTGGGGATGTTTTTCTTCAGCAGGGACAGGGAATCTGGTCAGAGTTGATGGAAAAATGGATGGAGCCAAAAACAGGGCAATCTTAGAAGAAAACCTATTAGAGTCTGCAAAGGACTTGAGACTGGGGCGGAGGTTCACCTTCCAAAAGGACAATGACCCTAAACGTACAGCCAGAGCTACAATGGAATGGTATAGATCAAAGCATATTCATGTGTTAGAATGGTCCAGTCAAAGCCCAGACCTAAATCCAATTGAGAATCCGTGGCAAGGCTTGAAAAATGCTGTTCACGGACACTCTCCAATCTGATAGAGCTTGAGATATTTTTCAAAGAAGACTGGGCAAAAATGTCACTCTCTAGATGTGCAAAGCTGGTAGAGACATCCCCAAAAAGACATCCCCAAAAAGCTGTAATTGCAGCAAAAGGTGGTTCTACAAAATATTCAGGGGGGCTGAATACAAATGCACGCCACACTTTTCAGATATTTATTTGTAAAATATTTTGAAAACATCATTATCATTTTCCTTCCACTTCACAATTATGTGCCACTGTCGTGGTCTATCACATTAAATCCCAATAAAATACATTTACGTTTTTGGTTATAACATACTTTTTCAAGGCAATGTATGTGCCTAATCATTTTATTTGTCAAATTCCAGCTGAGGTAATAAACATAGGTGAAGCGCAAATGACAGGGTAAAGGTGAACACAAGAAACCAGATACAAAGTGAATAGTGCTTCTAAAGATTAATACATAAGTACATCTGTAATAAATCATGGATGACATACAGTTGTGCATACCCTGGCAGAAATGGTGAGATTCTGGCATTGATATTGAAAATATGACTGATCATGCCAAAAAATGTGTTTTATTTAAGCATAGTGATCATATGTTTTATTATCACATCGTTTTTTGCCTCTTTTTTAAAACATAATGGTAACATAAATCACCCAAATGGCCCTGATCAAAAGTTTACATACCCTGGAATGTTTGGCCTTGGTACAGACACACAAAGTGACACACACAGGTTAAAATTACAATTAAATGTTTATTTCCTACATATGGGGCTTTTTAAATTGCAATTAGTGTCAGTGTATAAATACTCAATGAGTTTGTTAGCTCTCACATGGATGCACTGAGCAGGCTAGATACTGAGCCATGGGGAACAGAAAAGAACTGTCGAAAGATCTGCCTAACAAGGTAATGGAACTTTATAAAGATGGAAAAGGATATAAAGAGATATCCAACGCCTTAAATATGCTAGTCAGTACTGTTCAATCACTTAAAATAAGTGGAAAATTTGGGGATCTCTTGATACCTAGCCATGGTCAGGTAGACCAAGAAATATGCAGCCACAACTGCTTGTGCACAACTTGTTTGGAATACAAAGAGAAACCCACAGGTAATCTCAGGAGAAATACAGGCTGCTCTGGAAAAAGACAGTGTGGTTGTTTCAAGAAGTACAATACGACGTTACTTGAACAAAAACGAGCTGCGTGGTAGAGTTGCCAGAAAGAAGCCTTTGCTGTGCCAATGCCACAAACTAGCCCGGGTACAATATGCCCGACACCCCCTTGACACACCTCACAGCTTCTGGCACACTGTAACCTGGATTGTCGAGACAAAAATAGAGCTTTATGGTCACAACCATAAGCGCTGTTTGGAGAGGGATCAACAAGGCCTATATCAACAAAAATACCACCCCACTATGAATCATGATGGTGGCTCACTGATGTTTTTGGGTGAGCTCTAAAGGCACTGGGAATCTTGTGAAAATTGATGGCATGGTGAATGCAGCATGTTATCAGAAAATACTGGCAGACAATTTGCATTCTTCTGCACATGGACACTCTTGGACTTTCCAGCAAGACAATAACCCTAAGCACAAGGCCAAGTTGACCCTCCAGTGATTACAGCAGAAAAACGTAAAGGTTCTGGAGTGGTCATTACAGTCTCCTGAACTTAATATCATCGAGCCACTCCGGGGAGATCTCAAATGCGCAGTTCATGCAAGACAACCGAAGACTTTGCATGACCTGGAGGCATTTTGCTAAGACGAATGGGCAGCTATACCACCTGCCCCTGCAAGAATTTGGGGATTCATAGACGATTGTTACAAAAGACTGCTCGCTGTCATTGATGCCAAATGGGGCAGTACACAGCATTATGAACTAAGGGTATACAGACTTCTGAACAGGGGTCACTTCATTTGTTTACTTGTTGCCATGTTTTGTTTTTTGATTGTGCCATTCTGTTATGACCTACTGATAAATATGAATCCCATAAGAAATAAAATAAATGTATTTTGCCTGCTCATTCATGTTTTTTTTTAAAAAATGGCACATTGTATATTACCAATTCTCCAAGGCTATGCAAATTTTTGAGCACAACTGTAAATAGCATATGTGCAATAAACCGCATAAATAAATAGATAAATTGTAATATAAATGTGCAAAAACAACTAGTGCACTGAATTTATCAAAATATTTGTGTACACTTGCTAAACGCAGCTCACACTTGTATCCCTAGCATGTGGAAACAACAAGCTGCCCCGATGGTTGCCCATTGGATCGCAAGAGTGAACGATATCTAACAGATGGAGGACCCGACTTCAGCCCCTAGATACAAGACTGAGGAACATAAGACCAGATGGTTCTACTGGGACTGCTTTCGTTTCTCTGAATACCATCAATATACAGTATCTCACAAAAGTGAGTACACCCCTCACATTTTTGGAAATATTTTATTATATCTTTTCATGTGACAACACTAAAGAAATTACTCTTTGCTACAATGTAAAGTAGTGAGTGTACAGCTTGTATAACAGTGTAAATTTACTGTCCCCTCAAAATAAAACACACACCCATTAATGTCTAAACCGCTGGCAACAAAAGTGAGTACACGTCTTTTGGGCCCAAATTGGGCCCAATTAGCCATTTTCCCTCCCCGATGTCTTGTGACTTTAGTGTTTACAAGGTCTCAGGTGTGAATGGGGAGCAGGTGTGTTAAATATGGTGTTATCGCTCTCACACTCTCATTCTGGTCACTGGAAGTTCAAAATGGCACCTCATGGCAAAGAACTCTCTGATGATCTGAAAAAAAGAATTGTTGCTCTACATAAAGATGGCCTAGGCTATAGGAAGATTGCCGAGACCCTGAAACTAAGCTGCAGCACGCTGGCCAAGACCATACAGCGGTTTAACAGGACAGGTTCCACTCAGAACAGGCCTCGCCATGGTCGACCAAAGAGGTCGAGTGTACGTGCTCAGCGTCATATCCAGAGGTTGTCTTTGGGAAATAGACGTATGAGTGCTGCCAGCATTGCTGCAGAGGATGAAGGGGTGGGGGTCAGCCTGTCAGTGCTCAGACCATATGCCGCACACTGCATCAAATTGGTCTACATGGCTGTCTTCCCAGAAGGAAGCCTCTTCTAAAGATGATGCACAAGAAAGCGCGCACACAGTTTGCTGAAGACATGCAGACTATGGACATGGATTACTGGAACCATGACCAGTGGTCTAATGAGACCAAGATAAACTTATTTGGTTCAGATGGTGTCAAGCGTGTGTGGCGGAAACCAGGTGAGGAGTACAAAGACAAGTGTGTCTTGCCTACAGTCAAGCATGGTGGTGGGAGTGTCATGGTCTGGGGCACTACAGTTCCTTGAGGGAACCATGAATGCTAACATGTACTGTGACATACTAAAGCAGAGCATGATCCCCTCCCTTTCGGAGACTGGGCTGCAGAGCATTATTCCAACATGAAAACGACCCCAAACACACCTCCAAGATGACCACTGCCTTGCTAAAGAAGCTGAGGGTAAAGGTGATGGACTGGCCAAGCATGTCTCCAGACCTATTGAGCATCTGTGGGGCATCCTCAAACGGAAGAGCACAAGGTCTCTAACATCCACCAGCTCTGTGATGTCTTCATGGAGCAGTGGAAGAGGACTCCAGTTGCAACCTGTGAACCTCTGGTGAACTCCATGCCAAAGAGGGTTAAGGCAGTGCTGGAAAATAATAGTGGCCACAAAAAATAATGACACTTTGGCCCCAATTTGGAAATTTTCACTTAGGGGTGTACTCACTTTTGTTGCCAGCGGTTTAGACATTAATGGCTGTGTGTTGAGTTATTTTGAGGGGACAGTAAATTTACACTGTTATACAAGCTGTACACTCACTACTTTACATTGTAGCAAAGTGTAATTTCTTCAGTGTTGTCACATGAAAAGATATAATAAAATATTTACAAAAATGTGAGGGGTGTACTTACTTTTGTGAGATACTGTATGTATGAACTGTCTCATTTCATTCCAACCTCATGATGGGCTACTCACAGTGTAATTGTACTGACTTGCTCCACCAGTGGTGACTACCCCCCCCCCCCCTTCTCTTTCTTCTTTTCTCTTGTTCATTTCTTCACCTGCATAATCCTTGTTTAAAAAAAATCATCTTTTGGCATGCACAAATCCAGGCTAATATGGATACACATGGTTTCTACATACTTTTATTTAGTCATCGTAAGACACTTTTTATGCACTGAATTTCACTCAGCGCTTTGTCAGATTTGATTGTTTACTGTCTTGCACTGACCTGAAGTGTACACTATATAACTGTATGTTTTCTATTATTGTTTGTGATATTATAGTACATTTTTATTTTTTATAAATAAAAATATATATTTTTTATAATACAGTCTTCTAGTTATATTATTATTCAGTAAAGTTCTGTTATGCCCCATACACACGATCGGAATTTCCGACGGAAAATGTCCTATCGGACCATGTTGTTGGAAAATCCGACCGTGTGTGGGCTCCATCGGACTTTTTCCGTCGGATTTTCCGAGGGAAAAAAATTGAGATCCTGCTCTCAAATTTTCCGACAACAAAGTCCGATCGGACTTTTTCCGATCGTGTGTAGCGAATTCCGATGGACAAAGTGCCACGCATGCTCAGATCAAATTACAAGACCAAAGCTATTGGCTACTAGCCTCTACATAGTTCCGTCATACGCAACGAATGTCACCACGTTCAGAATGATCGGATTTTCTGAAAACTTTGTCCAACCGTGTGTATGCAACACCAGTGTTGGACAAAATCCGTCGGAAAAAATAAGTGTAAATTTCATGCATAAAACATTTTGAAAAGCATTCTTTTCTAAGGTTATCATCTGAGGATGTGCTTGATGTCAGCTAAGGTTGCCATCCAGTATATAGGACTTAGTTTACCATTGCTTATACACTATATACTAACACTTGTAGATAACTTTTATTACCAAGCCTTCTGTAGTGGTATGACAAGCCCAGCAGTTGGTTGATTCAGTTCCTGGGCTCCGTGCACTAATTGCATGGACAGCAAATAAAAAGAAGACAGGGGTCTAACCCTTTCCCACTTTATCAAAAGCTTAGTTCCACTTAAATCACTAGAAAATGTTCGACACTTCATCCTAAAAGTTGATTTTTGTGTTCAGCGGTGGTCATTTTGTTCAGAAATTACATTTTATTTGAGGGGGAAAATCAATAGCTGACAAATAGCTTTTGATAGAGTTCAGAGGAACACAGACTTGTGAAGAAAAAAAATTGTTTTATCAAGTTGGAAGCCTGTTGATCTCCAGCTGTTTTATGTCCATTGGAATGCTATAGCTGTGAACCAAGAAAACTTGCAGGAACTGTAAAAACACAGAATGGAAAAAAGTACTGGCTTGCCTTTTTGTTGATGACTGCATTGAACCAGTAGATGTGTATTCTTTTCATCTCTGTCCAATGTTAATCTACCCATTATTACTCAGGCTAAAGTATCCATTGTGCCAAACTGACATTCGATACAAGGGGCACGAGGCACTGTTTTGTGTGTGTGTGTGTAACATAGGCGTGCACATGGGCTGTGCCGGGTGTGCCTGGGCACACTCTAATCACCCCGTGTGGTGCAGATTCCCCCTGCTGATATTTCACCAAAGCCCTCCAACAGGGCTCCTAAACAAATTGTAAAAACAATTAAAAAAAATGAAATGAGAGTGAGATAGTGAGATAAATTGGAAGGCCGGGTACCGGCCTGAAGTTATGGGAGGAGCCCGGAGGGTATTTAAGCAGCCCAAAGGCCGCCGGTCTTTGTCGGTTTCCTGTGCGTGATATCTGATACGTCAGACATCTAGGACCGACTCGTTCGAGACAAGCGCTGTTGGTGCCGGTTCGTGAGCTCCGTTTCCGTCTGTCCGTCTCCTCTTGTTGCAGTCCCGCGTCCGTGTTCGTAAGTCGTGTTGTCCCTTCGTGTCGCACTCGTGTCGCCGAGTCGCAGTTTCGTACAAAGAGTCTGGTTCGGCTGTCGCAGGTAGGGCTTCGGCTCCCATGTTTTACGTTCTCATGCACTGCTTATCATGTCACTAAACTGTGGTCTGCGTAGCTCACGAACCACGCGCTGCTTGTCTCGAAAACTAAACACTTACTCGCACGTTTTTGGTTGTACACGATTGGGAGCCATCTAGCGGCACGCACATTCAGGGCCGCCCGCCACACACTCCGACCGATGCCGCATCCGGCACTCAAGGGTTCCCCTTTCGCGGTCGTGCTACGCAGTCTTCGAATCGTTCTGACGTGACTCATGCACGGGTGCCGTTCGCACTCACACCGTTCGTTCATGTCCTGCCATTATTCGAATCGGTGGCGCCAGCGAGCGTGCCGAATCGCTATTTACATTCCAAAGCACTGTTGGCATACTAATTGTACGAATCACTTCGACCGTGTCGAAACATTTCACGTGTTAGCATGACAATCATTTCATCATTTCAAACGTGGCCAACGTATCAGGCCATTCGGTCATGCTAAATCATTTCGCATCAGTTAAAACAGGGTGTTCATGCCATCGCTTCCATCCTGGTCCGGTCGCATCCATGCATGCTCCGATCGGGGCGATCCAGATGCACGACTACCCGGCCTCATTTCGATACATGCGCCAAGGGCGGAATCACATCACTGGTTGCGTACATTCTTGATTCTTGCCCCTGTCATGGTATATCATTTCTGTCACCTTACCACGCCCGGCTTGTATGCAGTCACTTCCCTGCACTGATTCGGGTCGGCGTGCCCTAGGCCGGCCTCATTTCAATACATAAGCCAAGGGCGGAATCGCATCACTGGTTTGCGTACATTCCTGATTCTTGCCCCTGTCATGGTATCTCATTTCTGTCACCTTACCACGCCCGGCAGGAATGCAGTCACTACCTCGCACTAATTCGTGTCGGCGTGCCCCAGGCCGGCCTCATTTCAATACATGCGCCAAGGGCGGAATCGCATCACTGGTTGCGTACATTCCTGATTCTTGCCCCTGTCATGGTATATCATTTCTGTCACCTTACCACGCCCGGCATGAATGCAGTCACTACCTCGCACTAATTCGTGTCGGCGTGCCCTAGGCCCGGCCTCATTTCAATACATGCGCCAAGGGCGGAATCGCATCACTGGTTTGCGTACATTCCTGATTCTTGCCCCTGTCATGGTATCTCATTTCTGTCACCTTACCACGCCCGGCATGAATGCAGTCACTACCTCGCACTAATTCGTGTCGGCGTGCCCTAGGCCCGGCCTCATTTCAATACATGCGCCAAGGGCGGAATCGCATCACTGGTTTGCGTACATTCCTGATTCTTGCCCCTGTCATGGTATCTCATTTCTGTCACCTTACCACGCCCGGCATGAATGCTGTCACTACCTCGCACTAATTCGTGTCGGCGTGCCCTAGGCCCGGCCTCATTTCAATACATGCGCCAGGGGCGGAGTCGCAAAAAAAAAAAAAAAAAGAGACTTTGACTCTTGTCCTTGTCATGTTATATCATTTCTGTGTCACCTTACCACGTCCCGGCGTTAATTGGTCACCTGCCTGTACGAATTCGCGCCGCGTGCCCTAGGCCGGCCGCATTTCTACAAAAAAAAAAAAAAAAAAAAAAAGGGGAGCTTGGAGTCGGACCCGGTGGCAGCTGGATGTCACAGTTCGGCCTCAGCAATACCCAGGCAGTTAGCCTCGTTTCACGGTTGCCTCATTCCTGTACGTGCTCCAGAGTCCGGCTCACAGGCACCCCCATACGGTACGAACAGGCCGGGCCCTGTCACGGGAAGTTCGTTCAGTTAAGGCAACATGTCAAGTCAGTCATTAGGGTTGTCATCTGTCATTTGATCCCACAGCGGTCTCGGCAGTCGACTTAAGTCACTATCGCCTGTTGTTATCATCTACGTTGGGTTCCGTCGCTCTGGACGGCAGCAGTTAGGCTCTTAAATAGGTACTTTCTCTCACACTCTCTCAGGTCAGTTGGATTCAGTAGGTCCACCTGCACCAGCTTGATCAGGGTTCCAGCAGGTAAAAAAAAAAAAAAACGCAGGGGCACGAGGGGCTCCTGCTTTCTCTTGGCAGGTACGTAGATCATAGGTGACACATTCAAACTCATTGCTTGTCACCTCTTTATAGGCCCAGCCTGCAGACACGTGACCAGTCTACTGAGTAACGGGTCTTGGCAGCCGCCATGTCATCAGTCGGCAGCGATGACCTCACCACCCCGCTATCTCCGGCATCAGCCTCCGAGGCTGGCAGTGTCCAGTCCCTTAGGGCATGGACAATTCCCAGGCTGTCCGCCGAGCTGAGACGCAGAGGGATACCCTTCTCGGCCGCGGCCAGGAAGGCGGAGCTATTCAGGCTCCTCTTCCCACCACCGGCCGCAGCAAGCCCCAGCAGCCAGCAGGCGTCTCTGGAATCGATTTCAGCCGCCGTCGCTCAGCTACACACCCTCGTGTCCTCCCTGTCTTCCTCAATCGTTGAGGTCCAGGACAGGGTGTCTCGTCTAGAGATTAGCCCGGCTGCCACGGTTCCGGACCCTGCGGTGGTCCCAGCCATCAGTGCACCGGTCGCAGGTTGTGAGCTTGCCACGACTACCGTTCACCCTTCCCACCTGGTGCCACCCAGCGTAAGGAAGGACATTTTAGAGGGCAGAGACGTTAACCTGGCCTCACTCATGATCTCGGTCCATGACTTGGCCGAGAACAAGGCCTACACCTGGGGGGACGTCTCGGTGGTTTTGAAAGCGAAGGATCCGAGGCTCAACAGAAAGCTCACGGTGCCCGAGTTCACGCTCGCTTTCGGCATGTTTAGGGACGTGCTGTGCTCAGCCTCCCCCGGCAGACGGGAGGAACTGGACCTCTACCTCCATTTGATCGTAGACCTGGGCCACAAATACGGTGGCTCAGCGTTCTACGACTATCATCGGTCCTTCTCGGCCAAAGCCGCAGCCAGATTCTCACAGTTTCATTTGACAACGGACTGGAGCGTAGTGGACACGGAGTTGTTCTGCCGCCATTTCGCGGGTCTTCGCTCCCCGCTATGTGCTGTCTGTCAGTCAGCGTCCCACACCACGGTCTGGTGTGCCAACATAGCCTCTGTCCATCCGATAGCTAGCACGGCCTCTACCAGCACGAGCCAGGCTCAGCAGGCCCCGGCGCAAGGGCAAAGGGTGGACAAGTTGGGACGTCCGGTGCGGTTGGTTGGGGGAGCCGCCATTTGCAACAATTTCAATTACGGCTCCTGCAACTTCAGCCAGTGCCGGCTCTTGCACGTTTGCACCCTATGCCAGAGGGCGCACCCCAGGATTCTATGTGAGGTCAAACAGAAGAACCACGATTAAGCCGGGTCAATGCCCTTTGGCTCGGTGTTTACTTGACCTCACACCCCACTCCGTCACTCGCCAGCTACCTCATCCGGGGTTTCACCGATGGGTTTCATACCGGGCTCATCACCCTGCCCCACTCCACCCACGAATGTCCGAACCTACGCTCAGCAGCAACAGATGTGCCAGCGATTGACGTCCTTCTGCAGACGGAGTTGGATCGGGACTTCTTGATAGGCCCGTTCAGTCAGTCCCCCTTTAACATCTGGAGGGTTAGCCCTATCGGGCTTGTACAGGGAATATTTTTTCAAATAAAAACGTCTGGTGTATGATCTGTCAGCGCCTCATTCTTCCGTCGCTCCCAGTCTCAACTCGCTCGTCCCCTCATCAAGTGGAGGGAGCGATATTGTTTCGCGACCAATTTTGACCTTCGGGTCTAAGAGTAGCCCTTGGGCAGCCAGGGCAGATCTGGCCATGGGGGAACACTTTCTTGGTAATTGGAACGGTGTGTCCCTGTTCATCCCAGTGGTGTCCACGCAGTCACCTCAGGTGGTGACCGATGCGGCGACATCCACAGGATGCGCCGCCATTTTTGGCCATTTGTGGTTCGCCGCCCCTTGGCCTCCTCAATTACTAGCCACACCAGGCTTCACTACCACGTCAGCCCTCTTTGGGCTCTTCCCCATCGTAGCAGCCGCTCACCTATGGGGTCACCATTGGTCTGGACAGACTGTGGCTTTCACGACAGACAATCAAGCCACAGCCAAGATCATCAGCAAGGGCAGGCCTAAATCCAGGCCCGTCATGTCCTTCCTCCGCAGACTGGTCCAGCTGTCCCTACAGCATCAGTTCAATGTTTTCTGCTCATTCATTCCAGGGAAGTTTAACTCAGCGCTTATTGTCATTCTCACCTAGCACTGTCACACAGCACGATACGCCAGTACGTGGCCGGGGTGCCGCACTACTTGTCGCTTCAAGACCCCGCGAGGCCTTCGGTGTTCTCCTGCCACGCAGTGAGGGCTCTACTACGGGGAGTGCAGAAACACCAGCCGCCAGTCAGCCCGAAGCGGCTGCCTACCACGGGGGAGATCTTCAAGGGAATGTCTGACATCCTGGATAGGTCCCCTTTCGGTCTCCTCCTCAGCACCGTCCTGCAGGCTGCGATACACATGGCGTTTTATGGGTTCTACGGCCAGCGAGTTCACTCGCAGCCACCCAGCCGGTCCAGCCTTGCATAGAAGTAGTCTCTGCCGCCACCAGGGTCACTACGTCCTTCACTTGGCGACATCCAAAACTCAGCAGCGAGGTTCCGGAGTAGATGTTCACCTGTACAGGACTCACAACAACTGGTGCCCAGTTGCCGTGTTAAACCGCTTAACGGCACTGCTATCCGACCGCCCAGGGTCCAGTCCGCTTCTACCCTTTCCGGTATAGCCCCTCAACTCGTCGCAGTTCGTGGAACATGTCCGGGTCCTTCTCGGCAATCTTCAGTTGGACCCCAGCCAGTACTCCGGGCATTCATTCCGGATTGGGGCGGCCACGACGGCCTCAAGACAGGGGGTTCCGGACCATGTGATCAAGGAACTGGGTCGGCGGAAATCGGCCTGCTTCTCTCGCTACATTCCTAACCCACAGTTAGAGATGGCTCAGGCCTTTGCTCGTCTTAATCAGTGACATTACCTTTAATAAATAATTATCCCCTACCTGAAGGTTTTTGCCCCCTTATTTTGGTGTACCATACGGTAGACCAAGGCACACTTTCAGGTCTATTTCATGTTGGTGAGTTTTGTGTTGTTCCTATATGTCATCTTTACTCATGTCGTCCGTAGGGCTCTAGACCATAAATTGGAAGGTCGGGTACCGGCCTGAAGTTATGGGAGGAGCCCGGAGGGTATTTAAGCAGCCCAAAGGCCGCCGGTCTTTGTCGGTTTCCTGTGCGTGATACCCACCCACCCTCCCCTTTTAAAAACCTCTTCCAAGTATTCTTACCTCAGACTGAATACTCATTCCACATTATTCCATAACTACTTCTTATCATTCTTTATCTAGGGTATGCCCCCTTATTTTGGTGTACCATACGGTAGACCAAGGCACACTTTCAGGTCTATTTCATGTTGGTGAGTTTTGTGTTGTTCCTATATGTCATCTTTACTCATGTCGTCCGTAGGGCTCTAGACCATAACTAATAATGCCCTACTGACACCAACCTCTGCCCTTCTGACACCGTCCATGTTTTAATACATTTGGGGTGCACACCCTAATGAAATAGGCTGCACATACCTATGGTGTGTATATATATATATATATATATATATATATATATATATATATATATATATATATATATATATATATATATATATATATATACACATACATACATACATACATACATACATACATACATACAGGTGATACTCGAAAAATTTGAATATCGTGCAAAAGTTCATTTATTTCACTAATGCAACTTAAAAGGTGAAACTAATATATGACATGGACTCATTACATGCTAAAGCAAGATAGTTCAAGCCGTGATTTGTCATAATTGTGATGATTATGGTTTACAGCTCATTAAAATCCCAAATCCACAATCTCAGAAAATTTTAATATTACATACAATCAATAAAACAGGGACCTATTGGACCCCTGAAAAGTATAAGCATGCATATGTACTCAGTACTTGGTTTGGGCCCCTTTTGCAGCAATTACTGCGTCAATGCAGCGTGGCATGGAAGCTATCAGCCTGTGGAACTGCTGAGGTGTTATGGAAGACCAGAATGCTTCAATAGCGGCCTTCAGCTCTTCTGCGTTGTTTGGTCTCCTGTCTCTCATCTTTCTGTTGGCAATGCCCCATAGATTCTCTATGGGGTTCAGGTCAGGCGAGTTTGTTGGCCAATCAAGCACAGTAAACCCATGGTCATTGAACCAGGTTTTGGTGCTTTTGGGAGTGTGGGCAGGTGCCAAGTCCTGCTGGAAAAGTCAGCATCCACATAGAGCTTGTCTGCGGAAGGAAGCATGAAGTGCTCCAAAATCTCCTGGTAAACAGGCTGCGTTGACCCTGGACTTAATGAAGCACAGTGGACCAACACCAGCAGATGACATGGCTCCCCAAATCAACACAGACTGTGGAAACTTCACACCGGACTTCAAGCATCTTGCAGTGTGTGCCTCTCCATTCTTCCTCCATACTCTGGGTCCTTGGTTTCCAAATGAGATACAACATTTCCCTTCATCATACAAGAGGACTTTGGACCGCTGAGCAACAGACCAGGTCTGTTTTTCTTTAGCCCAGGTAAGACGCTTCTGACGTTGTTTGTTGTTCAGGAGTGGCTTCACAAGAGGAATACGACATTTTGAAGCCCATGTCCAGGATCTGTTTGTGTGTGGTGGCTCTTGATGCACTGACTCTTTTTATTTTCTTCCACACTTTTCCCTTCTACATAACTGTCTATTAATGTGCTTTGATACAGCAATTTGGGAACATCCAACTTCTTTTGCAATAACCTTTTAAGGCTTTCCCTCCTTATGGAGGGTGTCGATGGTTTTCTGCACAACTGTCAGGTCAGCAGTCTTTCCCATGATTGTGATTCCTACTGAACCAGACTAAGAGACCATTTAATGGCCCAGGAACCCTTTGCAGGTGTTATGGCTTAATTAGCACTTTGAGCCTAGAATATTGCACCTTTTCACAATATTTTAATTTTCTGAGATTATGGATTTGGGGTTTTCATGAGCTGTAAGCCATAATCATCACAATTATGACAAATCACGCCTTGAACTATCTTGCTTTGCATGTAATGAATTTATCTCATATATTAGTTTCACCTTTTAAGTTGCATTAGTGAAATAAAAGATCTTTTGCACAATGTTCAAATTTTTCGAGTATCATCTGTACATACATACACATACACACACACACACTCACACTAAACGTTTTCACCACCTCTAGATACCTAATTGCATTGAGTTGCGATTGGCTGTCTATAAGATACTGTAGCAGGCACCCGAAGCGTGTCCCCGGAGCCGAAGCGTGTGCTAGGCGGGCGCGATGACCGCCGGGCACCCGTGATCGCTCGTGACAGAGCGAGAACTGGGATCTGTGTGTGTAAACACACAAATCCCGGTTCTGTCAGGGGAGAGGAGAGAGATTGTGTGTTCCTACTAAGTAGGAACAACGATCTCTCTCCTCCTCTAGTCAGCCACATTCCCCCCAAAGTT
This sequence comes from Lithobates sylvaticus, assembly GCA_028564925.1. Taxonomy (NCBI): domain Eukaryota; kingdom Metazoa; phylum Chordata; class Amphibia; order Anura; family Ranidae; genus Lithobates; species Lithobates sylvaticus. Next base: position 68,062,587 of record CM053026.1, read on the forward strand.
AGAAACACACATAGGGAACACAGTTAACCCCTTGATCGCCCCTGATGTTAACCCCTTCCCTGCCAGTGTCATTAGTACAATGTCAGTGCATATTTTTAGCACCGATCACTGTAATAATGTCACTGGTCCACAAAAATAAAAAATAAAAATCGCCGATCACCGCCATTACTAGTAAAAAATAATAAATAATAAAAATGCCATAAATCTATCTATTTTGTAGACGCTATAACTTTTGCGCAAACCAATCAATATACGCTTATTGCGATTTGTTTTACCAAAACGGCCTGGTCAGGAAGGGGGCAAATCCTTCCGGGGCTAAAGTGGTTAATAATAATAATACTAATAATAATGTCCCCTACAACATTTTGCAGTCATTTTTGCTGCCAAGCTACTATACAAACATTATGCTGTCTGCCTTGATTACAAGGATGCCAGACGAGATGTGTTATTTATATTCTGTGTTTATTACTTATTATCAGAATAAGCGTACACAAATTTAAATTTGTAAAGTGTGATTTACATTTTCTGCCACTTAGCATATATGGAGAGGCCATACGTTGCATAAATAACTTACATTCTTCTAAATGCAATCTATTTATAATAGCAGACAACCAAATGCATTAATGTAAGAACATTTCATTTGTGTGCCAGTTATTTTTATGCAGCCTTTTTGTCTCTCGCCTTTCCTTAGGTACTAAGAATTTTAACGTTGACTGTAAGTTAAAAAAAAGTGATAATCCACCTTGCAATATGAATATTGTATTTTTCTTCCCTATTAATTTATACATTAGTTTAGTTTTGCCTATCTGAAAGGCAATTTTATTAATTATTGACATTTTAAACACCAAAAACCCCACCTCCCTTCCATCTCTTCGTGTGACAGATTGGAATTAAAAGTCTGAGAAGTAGTAGGCCAAATGGAAATAACGGCACCAGATGTCAGGATTCTAGGCATATCCATAAGCAGGATGGTATTTCATCCACAAGTTATGAAACAAGCGTCTTCTTTTGTTCTTCCTTTGAATGTGATTTAGAAAATAATGATAAGAGTCAGCGAGAAATGCCAGCTGTACACCTGAAGATTATTGAGAAAATGAACTGGGTGACTGAATTCTGGCGATAATAAAAAAGGTAATCTTATTGATTTAAAGTGGATGGATAATTAAAAATGAAGTTTGATTAATTTAAATAACTAAGTTGTGTAAGGAAAGCATAGCTGTAGTTAAAGAAAGACTCTGTGAAGACCATAGGACTCCAAGGCACTGGTCACATGATATGTGCTTTCAGTTGGGGGTGGATTCACCAAATATTACTGAAGTTCGGTGCCGTAATCGACCCCGATTATAGTCAATGGCATTACATTTTTAAAAAACAGTAAAAGCCCTTTTCTAGGCCAGCCTTTTTCAACAGGGGTGCCCAGGCACCCTGGGGTACCTTGAGGTTTCTTCAGGGGTGCCTTGGCAAAATGCCTAAAAATTGCCCCAAAATTGTATACAAGCTGGTGGATGGATGAAGCCTGCCTTTTAGTTACACAAAGTCACATTGTACACCATTATAACCTTCTAGCTACCAACCTCCTAACGACCAATTACATCATCAGTTGATAAGGAGGATGTCAGTTGCCCAAATATCATCCTTGTTTGACCCTCCCCTGCCTCTCTCCTTCAGCTTTGGGGTCTCATTAGCTAAGTGATGGAGAAAAACTGAGGGAAAAGAGAAACATTGGAATACTAGTCAGTACCAGTTTCCAAAAGTGTTTTTGCTTTGGAAGAATAAATCAGCTCGACAGTTGAGTGTCCTACTGTACGTGTGGATGTTGCTGCATTATGTAAAACTATTAAACGTTTTTACATTTTGGAATGCAGAATGGGGCACATCAAGACTGTCCATACTTTTTTAAAGGGTACCTTGACTGAAAAAAGGTTGAGAAACACTGTTCTAGGCTAATAGGCAAGGGATCGTCAAACAATTTCTATGGGGATCTGGGCACTGCCTTGGAGAACATGTACCAAAGCAAATGTAGCACCCTCCCAGTTAGTGTAGGTTGCTAGGTAAATTTAGATGAATTCGTCTGTAATCAGTGAAGCAGGGGTTGATTCTTTCAGTCTGCTCTGTGCTTCACAGGCTGCCAGATTGATTGCTTCCCCCTGCATTCTAGAATTGCAGTGGGAGGAAGAATAGAGAGGCGGCCTGAATATATATGGGGACCCAGCCAATGCCTGGGGAGGTGTGTCCAGTGGGTGTGTCAAGTACCTTAAGCCAGAGCCCGAAGTGCAGGGAGCGGCCCCTCGTAAACCTCTGGTTCGGGAACCCCTGGTAGGGATGACAGGGGCTCGGAAGCACAGAGGAGCACAAGTGCCTGGCTTGTAAGCTGGTGAAGAGGGCTGATGATCCGTGTGCAGCAGGAACCAGGAGGTGTTCTGTAGTCCAGCAACAGGAAGCAGGCAGGTAATGTGCAGCAGACTCAAGGAGGTGTCCTGTAGTCCAGCAGCAGGAAGCAGGCAATGTACAGCAGACACAAGGAGGTGTCCTGTAGTCCAGCAGCAGGAAGCAGGCAGGTAATGTGCAGCAGACTCAAGGAGGTGTCCTGTAGTCCAGCAGCAGGAAGCAGGCAGGTAATGTGCAGCAGACACAAGGAGGTGTCCTGTAGTCCAGCAGCAGGAAGCAGGCAGGTAATGTGCAGCAGACACAAGGAGGTGTCCTGTAGTCCAGCAGCAGGAGTCAGGCAAGCAGGGTCAAACACAGATGGGCAGATCAGGCACAACAGGGGAATCCGAAAGAGTAGTCAAAGTCCAGAACCAGGATCAGGGCAGGCAGCGGTCAGAGGAGTCGGGATTAAGCCAAGTCAAGCACGGATCAGGTAAGTCAGATTTGCAGGTCACAGAACACACACAGGAAACGCTGTTGATCAGGCAGCAAGGCAGCAAGGTCTGGGTCCTCTTTAAATAGCGCTCTTGGCGCCAACCAGCATCAAGACAGCCACGCGCGCGCTCCCACGCGCGCCCATCGCCGGGCGCACTCGTGCACGCTCCCGTGCGCACCGCCAGCCTCCGGATGCCCAACTGGGCCCACTTACTTGGGTTAGATCTCTTGAAAGCCGAAATCAGCCTCTGGGCGTGGATGTTAGTCTCTGGCTCCCAAGATTTCTCCTCAGGGCCATAGCCCTTCCATTTTACAAGGTACTGAACCTGGCTGCGTCTCCTCCTGCAGTCCAAGATGGTCTCCACTTCAAATTCCTCCTCGCCGTTGATGAGTACAGGTTCAGGAGGGCCGGTATTCCAGTTGGTGAAGGGGTCTGGAATTGAAGGTTTTAGGAGAGCCACATGAAAAACTGGGTGGATTCTGAATGAGTCAGGTAGTTTTAATTCATAGGCCACATTATTGATTTTCCTAGTTACAGGGAAAGGGCCCACAAACCTTGGCCCCAATTTTTTGGATGGGCATGCTAATTTCAGATTCTGGGTGGACAGCCAGACCAGGTCTCCAGGCTTTAGGTTAAGGTCCCCTTCTCCTCCTCCTGTCGAATATCGCCTTGTTTCGTTCCTGAGTCTTTAGCATTGTTTCCTTGAGCAATTTGTTATTTGTGCTGAAAAAATTTAGGGTTACCTGAGCTGCTGGTACAGAGCATTCTGGAATGCTGTTAGACAGAAACAGGTGATGGAAGCCATAGTTTGAAAAAAAATGGAGACTGGTTGGTTGCAGAATGAACAGAGTTATTGTGGGCGAACTCGGCAAGAGGTAAGAGGGGGACCCAGTCGTCCTGAGAAAAACAAGAGTAGCATCGCAGGTATTGCTCAAGGGTCTGATTAGTCCGTTCGGTCTGACCGTTAGTCTGAGGATGGTAGGCAGAGGAGAATAGGAGGTCAATTTTCAGGGCCGCACACAATGCCCTCCAGAACCTGGACGTAAATTGCACCCCACGGTCGGACACAATGTTGGTAGGAATTCCGTGGAGCCTCACTATCTCTTTAATAAAGACTCTTGCGGTTTCAGGAGCCGAGGGGGTGCCTTTCATAGGCAAAAAATTTGCCATTTTGGAGAATCTGTCCACTACCACGAAGATGGTGGTGAAGTCTTCTGATGGGGGCAATTCAACAATGAAGTCCATGGAGATCATCCTCCATGGCTTCTCCGGAACTGGAAGGGGGTTCAATAAACCCCAGGCCCTGGTCTTGCTGCCCTTGTTCTGGTTACATGTGGTGCATGATTCCACGTATGACCTGCAGTCCTTCAGAAGTTGGGGCCACCAGAAGGTGCGTTGGAGAAGTTCGGAGGTCTTGCGTGCTCCAAAGTGGCCGGCCAGTTCATGGTCATTGCAAGACTTAAGAACGGCCACCCGTGACTATTGGGGTACGAAGATCTTGTTTTCATGCCACAGCAGGTCATCCCTGGACTGTAGGGTACTGCCCGGCGGATGGGAGGTCACTGAAGAGGCCTGTTTAATCTGAGACAGAAGATCCTCCTGCAACATGAGAAAGTTACCCGGGGTAAGTATGGTGTCTGGAGGTGGTGGAGCTGCGGATTCACTGAACATTCGGGATAGTGCGTCAGATTTGGTATTCTTGGATCCCGGCCTGTAGGTGATGTGGAAGGAGAATCTTGTGAAGAAGAGGGCCCATCTGGCCTGGCGAGGCCTTAATCTCTTGGCAACCTTTAAATATTCTAAGTTCTTGTGGTCCGTGTAGACCAAAATAGGATGGGCTGCTCCTTCCAGGAGGTAACGCCACTCCTCGAGTGCGGCTTTAATGGCCAGTAGCTCCCTGTCCCCGACATCATAGTTCCTCTCTGCTTCGGACAATTTGCGGGAAAAGAACGCAACTGGGTGTAGGAGTGCCTTGGGACCTTGCCTTTGGGAGAGTACTGCCCCCACTGCTACCTCAGAGGCATCCACCTCCAGGATGTAAGGAAGGACGGGGTCAGGGTGCTTAAGGACAGAGGCCGACAGGAACCGATCCTTTAATGCAGAGAAGGCGGACTGAGCCTCTGGGGACAACTGAAACTTGGTGCCTTGCTTGGTCAATCTCGTGATGGGGGCGATGATGTTAGAGAAGCCCTTGATAAATTTGCGATAGAAGTTTGCGACCCTACGAAACGCTGGATTCCCTTTTTGTCCGTAGGGGCAGGCCAATCCAAGATGGCAGACACCTTTTGTGGATCCATCTTAATTCCGTCTATCGAGATGACCAAGCCTAGGAACTGGATGCTTTGTCGTTCAAACTCGCACTTTTCAGGTTTTGCGTACAGGCCGTGCTGGCGGAAACGAGTTAGGACCTTTCTGACTTGTTCCCTGTGAGTAGGCAGAGAGGGGGAAAAAATCTAAATGTCATCCAGGTAGACTATAATAAACAGGTCAAGGTAATCTCTAAAAATATAATTTACAAAATGCTGGAACGTAGCAGGGGCATTGCACAGCCCAAAGGGCATTACAAGGTACTCAAAGTGTCCGAAGCGGGTGCGAAAGGCAGTCTTCCATTGGTCCCCGCTTCGGATACGGACCAGGTTGTATGCCCCACGAAGATCCAATTTGGTAAAGATAACAGCTGTTCCAAGCCTCTGGAACAATTCAGGTACCAGGGGCAGTGGGTACCGGTTCTTAATTGTGATCTTATTAAGGTCCCGATAATCTACGCAGGGGCGTAGGGAGTGGTCCTTTTTTTCCACAAAGAAAATTCCCGCTCCTGCTGGGGAAGTGGAAGGCCGTATGAATCCTTTCCTCAGGTTGTCATCAATATAAACTTTAAGAGTCTCTAACTCTAACCCCGTTAAGGTAAAGATTCTCCCGAAAGGGATTTCTGCATCCGGAAGGAGTTCAACTGGACAGTCGTAGGGTCTGTGTGGGGGAAGTGTCTCTGCCCCCTTCTTACTGAACACATCCAGGAAACTATGGTATACTTCTGGGACAGCCCTGCGGGCCTCAACGTCAACCTCCCAGACAGAGCAAGGAGGGTGAGTCGTTGGTGGTCCCTTGCAGACAGTGCTGACGGCGGTAGGGGGAGTGGAAGCTGATGCTCCCCGTAGGCCAGTCAATTTGAGGGTTGTGGGCCTTGGGCCAGGGCATGCCCAGTATAATAGGAAAAAGAGGGGACTCGATGTCCAGGCAGAGTAGCTCTTGGTGATTGCCAGCGATGATGGCGTGTAAGGGAACCGTCTCTTGAGTCACAGGCCCAGATTTAATAGCCGTCCGTCGGCTAAGTGTACTGACAGTCTTCTGGCTCTGGGACGTAAAGGAATCTGGAATTTGTGGGCAAACGTCAAGTCCATGAACCCGCTACAGGCTCCAGAGTCAATTATTGCGGAGACCAGTGTATTCCCTCCTGGGAGCTGCAGGGAAAGGGAGACAGTCAGGTGAGAAGCATTGTTAAGCACAGCAGGCAGAACAGTGGTAAACAGAGTAGAGTGCTTACAGAACTTTGCGGGACAGGCCCTCGCGTAATGTCCGGGTTCCCCGCAGTAGAGGCAGAGATTATGGGTCCGCCTGCGTTGTCGCTCTTCTGCACAATTACCACCCCCCAGTCTGCGCAATTACCACCCCCCATCTGCACAATTACTCCTCCATCCGCATAATTACCACCCCATCTGCATAATTACCACCCCCATCTGAACAATTACCACCCCCCAGTCTGCACATTTACCACCCCCCCAGTCTGCACAATTACCACCCCTGATATGCACAATTACCACCCCCCCAGTCTGCACAATTATCACCCTGCATTAGCACAGCACATCAAATCGCATCGCCACCAGCACATCGCAGGTCCACCAGCACAGCACATTGCCACCATCTTATCTCCCCCATCAGATCAAATTGCCCCCATCACATCAAGCTGTCACTGTTCTAACATTGCCCCCATCACATCACACTTCTCTTGTCTATAATATACGATGCTGCACTTCTTATCCTCCTCTGCCGCTGATCTTGTTGCTTAGGATACTAAGGTAACAATTAGAGGTCGACCGATATGGGTTTTTCTCTGGCCGATGAGATATTTAGAAATCGGGGGGGGGGGGGGGGGGCGATGGCTGATATGTATATATATTTTTTATTTATATTTTTTGGCAGGTGCCACTGGTTGGCACTGGCAGGTGGCACTGGTTGGCACTGATTGGCACTGGCAGGTGTCCCTGATTGGCACTGGCAGGTGAAATTGGGTGGCACTGATTGGCAGTTGGCACTGATTGGCACTGGCAGGTGGTACTGGCACTTGGCACTGGCAGGTGGCACTGATTGGCACTGGCACTTGGCACTGGCAGGGGTCCCTGATTGGTACTGGCAGGTGGCATTGGGTGGCACTGATTGGCACTGGTAGGTGCCACTGATTGGCACTGGCAGATGACACTGGTTGGCACTGGTTGACACTGGCAGGTGGCACTGGATGGCATTGGCAGGTGGCACTGATTGGCACTGGCTGACACTGGCAGGTGGCACTGGCAGTTTCACACTGAGCCGATTTGTCATTTTCAGTTACACTATATGTAACTGAATGCAGAGACCAGCTGTCAGCGTGATGTCGGGTGGGCGGGATCCGGGGTGGGCGGGGCCATGCAGCTATCAAATACCAGATAATGATTGGGCTGCTTAAGAAAGTGGGTGGGGCCACACACACGTTGCGGCCCGCCCAGATCCCATCCCATTGGCTGGTGTTGGTGTTTGATAGCTGCTGGGCTGGCTCCCGCTGTGTCCCGCCCACCCCCGACATCACGCTGACAGCTGGTCTCTGCATTCAGCTGCAAATCAGTTTCACACACTGAGCACAGAACCGCTCGGTGTGTGAAACTGTCAGTGGAGTGTGGGGAGTAACAATGGCAACACACGCATGGTTGCCCTTAAGTGGAGTTCCACCCACTTTTACAACTCTTCAGCATCCCTCACTAAACTGTGCACTGTAAACAAATTGGATATTTTTTTTATTTTTTTTCAGCACAGACTGTATTTCTGCTGTATTCATTTTTCACTTCCTCCTCCCTGGCCGTGGCCCATCGCATCATTTCCTGTTTGCAATGCCTCCTGGGAAGGGGCAGCAACTTCCTCTGACACTGCCGTTGCTATGGAAACCTGACCTGAAACCTATTACACTGCTTATGCTGCACTGAGCATGTACGAGATCTGCAAGGATGAGATCCAGGAAGAAATACAGTCTGACTTCAGATGCCCACACTTAAGATGGCCACGGCCTGCTGCAAGTTTATAAAATAACAAACTACTGCTAAAAACTAACAAAACAGACCTTAGTTTACAGACTAACTTTACTAGAAAACATTAAGCTTGTGTATTATAGGGGTATTTTTATTTAAAAAGTATAATTTCGGCTGGAACACCGCTTTATTTAAAATGGTGCCGGCATCGCGTCATTTCCGGTTTTGAAATAACGCAATGCTATGGCCCAGCGATGCCTATTGCCTCCTGGGATTGATGACAAGCCTCTCCCAGGAGGCATAGTGGACAGGGGATGACGTGCTTGCGCCGCTGCCGGAAACAGGAAGTGGAGAAGATCTACAATAAAACTGTGAGTTTAAAAAAAATATTTTTTTATGCCAAATGTGTTTAGGGGGACAGAGAGGCAGAGGATGAAGATGACTGAAAAAAGACATTTTAACATTTTAACATTCACATCCTGTGTTACATCCTTATTTGGTAATTTCCTGTGTTGACATTCACATCCTGTGTTACATCCTTATTTGGTAATTTCCTGTGTTGACATTCACATCCTGTTTGTGGCTTCCTGTTTGTGCGTGAATAAAAAGCCGAGAGTCTCTCTGCCCAGCAGAGCAGATGAAGGAACGATGGAGCTGAGATGGTGATTATGGCTGTTTACTGGGGAAAAGGGGAGACATGGGTTATGTAGAGATGCATTATACCATTATGGTGAAGGGGAGCGTGTTAGCGCAGGTGAGATTGGTTATGTATAGCTAAACTCTCCACCACACTTAGGGTCAGTTCACACAGGGACAACTTGTCAGGTGACTTAGCCGCCTGACAAGTCGCGTCCCGTTCTGTACTATGGAACCGTTCTAATTGGAGCGTTACAAGTCGCTCCGACTTAGAAAAAGGTTCCTGTAAGACTTTGGGGGCGACTTGCATTGACTTCTATAGAGAAGTCATTTTGCATTTCGCCGCAGCTGTCGTGTCCGGGTCGCCTGAGGCAGTCGCGCTGTAAGTCGTGCTGCCTCAGTGTGAACCGACACTTAATCCACCTGCCGGCTTGTATACAATTTTTGATACATTTTTAGCCATTTTGCAGAGGCACCCCTGAAGAAAACCCTGATCTAAGGCACTGCTGCCTCTGACTGCTAGTCTCTTGAGATCTGGTGATGTCATTTCTGTGCTGATCATTTTTCTCTTTGCTGGAGGCTGTGACATGAGGAATCAAACCCAAGATGGCTGCCCCCACACAGAGACAGAGCAAGGCATAATCGGTCAGTAATAGACTTGTGCACAACGGAAAATTTCATTTAGTTTCGGTTCATTGTCATTCGTAAAATACATAATTTCGTTCTGTTATACTCGTTATGTTACATTAATACGTTTTCGGATAATTCGTTATTTCTGTGTCGATATTCGTTATACATATATCACTAAGCGCCATACTTTTGATTTATTTCTCACTTTACAATTTGTCTGATTGTTGTGTTGGCTGCTCACTATTATAGTTGGCGCGGTGTTTCCACCCAATTTTTCTTGATATTCGTTATACTGAATCTCAAATTATGTCGTTATATACGCTATAATTTTGTTTGTATTTGTTGAAATTCGATATTTATGTATGTATGTGTGTGTGTATATATATATATATATATATATATATATATATATATTCGTGATAATTAGGGTTGTCCCAATACCACTTTTTTAAGACCGAGTACAAGTACCGATACTTTTTTTCAAGTACTCGCCGATACCGATTACCGATACTTTTTTTTCAAGTACTCGCCGATACTGATACTTTTAATGTCATGTGACAGTTTGACTGATGGGCACTGACTGGTGACTGATAGATGGCACTGATAGGCAGCACTTATGGGCCCTGATAGGTGGCACAGATAGGCAGCACTTATGGGCACTGATAGATAGCACTGATGGCTGGCACTAACTAATGAGCACTGATAGATGGTACTGACTGATGGGCACTGATAGGCAGCACTTTTGGGTACTGATATATGGCACTGATAGGAGGCATTTATGGGCACTGATAGGTGGCTGGCAGTGATGGCTGGCACTGATAGGCAGCACTTATGGGCAGGCACTGATGGGCACTAAAATGCAGTATTGATTTGCAATTGCATAATAAATGACATGAATGATGAGAGGCAAGGAAGGATTTTGCAATGCTATATGGCATTGCAAAATCCTTCCTTGCCTCTCATCATTCATGTCATTTAACATTTAGTATGCTGTGACGCCCATCTTGGTACACCTTCCACTCAGCTGCAGTAAACCAGCAGCAGACATCTTGTTACACCCAGCCCAAACTATATGGGCTGGGTGTAACAAGATGTCCGCTGCTGGCTTACTGCAGCCGAGTACAAAGGTGTACCAAGATGGGCGTCGTGATGTTTACCCGGAGACACAGAGCCGCCACTTCCTGCACCGAATGTGATGGCTCCTGTCACCGCTTTGGACAGAATATGCGGCTGCACCCTTCATCCCTGCCCCGGCCAGCTTACCCCCCTGTTCCACTGCTGCCAGATCGATCTCCTCTCCACCCGCCGACTTCTGGTTACAGGTATCGGATTAGGCATCGGGAGCATTTGTGCGAGTACAAGTACTCGCACAAATGCTCGGTATCGGTCCCAATACCGATACTAATATCGGTATCAGGACAACCCTAGTGATAATGATTCGTAGTTTGGAAAGTCGTTTGTTTATTGAATCTTTTAACACACACAATGACAATATCTCTTCTCCTCGGCTCAAATACAATACAACACCTTTCTCACTCAGTTCTCAGGAATGCACTTTGCCAGTAATCCAACCTCCAGCACAAAATGAATCAGCTGATTGGACTGTAAGATTTACTTTGAGTTGACCTTTTTGTTTCATTAGATCTTTTTTTTTTTTAAATCAGAAAACAAGTTTGTTTAAATAAACACAATAAATGTACATACATACAAAAGCAAAATATATGTTTCGCAGTACAAAAATATATAACAGTCATCACTTTATACTGGTTCATCATATACCTCTAGTAGTGGTGGCTATGGAGCCCCTAGCCTGAGGATAAAATATAATATAATTATTTATAGGTATTCGTGCGATATTGCTATATATTAACCTATCCGTCTGCCTTTCTGGTTCATCCTTGGGATAGACCCGGATTGCTTAAATGTAAAGAAACAGAGAATATTTATTCCCATTAATGAGTTATACAGACAGATATCATGTATAGATGTAAAAGGAAACACAAACTGGTTAACCAATAACCTTAACAATGTCCCTAAAGATTTGCTTCACCCGACAAGATCTTATAGTATTGTAATTATTAGCGTACCCACCATCATACTGTTCTCAAACCCACACATAAGGTATATACTATCTCCGTGTCCCATTGGACTTATTGCCCCTCCAGAACCTACATCTGTAGTAATCTGTCTCTCACCAATTGAGCAAGTCCCAACCCTGGAGTATCCAACCATGGTTGCCATAATGAATAAAATTTAGAAGGTGCATTGCGATGTTCATATGTGAGTTTTTCACGTATAAGTAAGTTATTTACTGATTCAACCCAGTGTTTGCCCGCTGGAACCCTCGGAGTAATCCAAAGTCTCGCAATTGCTTTACGAGCCAGGTATAGCAGTAACAGTAACTAACAACTGCCATGTGTCCATTGGGTGAAAGGGAGGGAATTTCCAAGGCACCCAGCAGGCACACCACCGGGTCTGGTGTTAGAGGTATTTGGTATACTTGTGATATAGTATTAATGATATATTGCCAATACCTGAAAAGTTTTGGGCATTTCCACATCATGTGTAGGAGGTCACCTCTGTGTACATTGCATTTGGGGCAGAGTGTGGATTCCCTAAATCCCCATTTGTGTAGCTGTGTTGGGGTCCTATATACTCTGTGTAATAGATATAAATGGGATAACCTGTGAGAAGACGACACCGACACCAGCGGGGCAAACGCCAGGCAGAGTTCCCATGTTTCTCCATCTATGGGTCCCAGGTCCTTCACCCATCCCTTTCTACATGGAAGTTTGCTTGCATCATGAGTTGAACCAAGTAGTCTAGCGTAGGCCTTCGAGATCATGCCCTTTCTCTCTTCCGCCAGCAACTCATCATCCGTCACTTTGTATTGCATGTCTCAATTGGAGGTATCTATAAAATTGTGTTCTGTGATGCGAGAATTCTTCACTAAGTTCCGTAAAGGATTTAAAGACATTATTCGTGTATAGCTGGGCAATATAATAGATACCAGCTTCTTCCCAGGCATGGAAATGGTCTAATTTATTAAGTTCCTTATAGTATTTATTTCTCCATATAGGAGTGAAAAGGCACACTCCTTTTACCTTAAAAAGTGTTCTGAGATATTTCCATAAAGTATTTAGCAGGGAAGGAGTGGGAAGATTATTTGGTAAGTGGGTGAGACCCATCTCCAGGTGGGCTATTATTGGGAGATTAGAATCTCCGGGAACCAGCAGTGCTCTAACGGGGTCTAGATTGTCTACCCTACCCCAGCTGCCAAGATGTTGTATTTGAGATGCCACAAAGTAGTATCTAACATGGGGAACCGCCATTCCTCCCTGATCCTTAGCCAATTGCAGCAAGCTCAATTTAATGCGCGCTGGTTTGTTGCCCCATATTAGGTCCCCAAACTGTGTATCTATTTGTGTGACCATCTATGCGTGATCCAGATAGGAGTATTATGTAATATATATATAAAGAAGTTGTGGTGTCCAAACCATTTTAGTGAGATTTACCCTACCAGTAACAAAGTGGTATTTTCTTCCATGCAGTGCCTTTCACCCTAAGTTTTTGAAGTAGTGGGGTTAAGTTCAGTTTTAGGTATTGTGTGGGATCTTTTGTGATTTGTATATCTAAGTATCTAAATTCTTTCACTATGACAATGTCTTTTGCACTCTCAGGTAGGGGTTGTGGCAGAGGGTCAACGGGCATTATAACTGACTTGTTCCAATTGATACTGAAGCCGGATAGCTCACCAAATTCAGCTATCAGGTTCATTACATTACAGAGGGACACATCCGTGTCTCCCAAATATATTAAGGTGTCATCCGCATACAGGGATACTATATCCTGTCTGGGACCCCGTTGGAAGCCTGTAATGCCCTGTGTTTCCCTGATGTGAATGGCCAGCAGTTCCAATTCTATGGCAAACAACAGGGGCGACAATGGGCACCCCTGTCGTGTGCCCCTGTGGAGTTGAAAAGCCTCTGAGATTTCTCCATTTATTCACATTCTGGCTATGGGAGAGCTATATAGTAGTTGAACCCATTTTAGGAAGACAGGGCCCACCCCAAATTTAGTTAGAGTCTCCCATAAATGGGGCCATTCAACGCTATCGAACGCTCCAGCGAGAGAATGGCCCTATTTCCTGGGTTGTCGATGGGAATCTGGAGATTCAAAAATAGTCTGCGTAAATTCTGAGAAGTGGACCTCGTTGGGATAAAGACCGATTGATCCCTATGTATTATACTCTGTATACATTTGGCCAGTCTGTTGGCCAGAATCCTGGCCAAGAGCTTGACGTGAAATGTGAGTAATGATATGGGCCTGTACGAGTCTGGCAAGAGTGGGTCTTTACCAGGTTTCAATAATACTATGATAAGCGCCTCATTCATAGAGGCAGGTAATGAGCCTGTCTCAAATGCTGCATTGTAGACTTTAAGAAGTGTGGGAATAAGCTGTGACGTGTATCGCTTGTATACCTCTAATGGTAACCCATCAGATCCATGGGCACGACCATTTTGTGCTTGAGCCATGGCATCAATTAGTTCCCCCTCGGTAAGAGGGGAATCCAATAGCGCCATATTTGAATCTGAGAGGCATGGAGTGGGATACCTGTCAAGGAAAGAGCAAATATCTTCTCGGGAGGGTGGACCTTAGATGAATAGACCCCCTGAAAGAATCCTTTAAACACTTCCATGACATCAGCCGTGGAGTGGTGCATGTTGTCCTGGGCATCTTTTAATTTTTTTTATTACTTTTTCTTTATTTATACATTTGTTATCAGTTACAAAATCAGATCACATATTGTTTTTTCATACAGATTAAGCATACAATAATAAAAAAGAAAAGACAATCCAATTGCGCCCTTAATACCTCAAACTGCAAAAGATTGGCAAATAAATTGTCTATATTAACCGTCCCCCCCAATCCCCAGGTTGCTATCTTATATCGACCCGCTAAATTATATACTCCACCCTCACCTCCCCGTCTCCCACTCCTCCGGCCGGCCACCAGCTACAGAGGATGGGAGAGGGGGGAGGAAAGACAAAGGGAGAAGAGAAGAAAAGAAAGAGACAGAAAAAAAAAAATGCATCCAATAGCTAAGTATCAGCCTAAGATCTATTCTCTCTCACCCTGTACAATTTGTTATCCATGGCGACCAAATCTTTATAAATTTCTTATAGTTACCCTGTTTTATAAAAAATACCCTCTCATTACCTATTATTGTTTTTATATTCATACGCCAGGTCTCAACCGATGGGGGTAGCTGCGACTGCCATTGCTGAGCAATCAGCTTTCTGGCCTGGAATAGGCACCTCAAAACCGATTCAGCAAAATTTTTAGTATCACCACCCCTCTCCATCAACCCCAGAAGGCAGGTTTTGACCGTTACCTCTAGTTTTATTTTCAAAGTTCTATTGATCTCTTCAATAATATTTGTCCAATATCTAAACAACTTTGGACATTTCCATAACATATGCAAAAAATCTCCAGATGCTCCACATCTGGGGCAACAGTCATCTTCCCCCAATCCCAAGTTTAGCAATTTCTGGGGCATGTAATATACTCTATAGAGAAAGAAAAGTTGTGATACCTTATGCGAGGGAGATATAGATACCCGTGTACCCTGCGCAAGAATACAGTTCCATTCCTCTGTTGTAAGCAAACCCACTTCTCTCTCCCACTTTTCCCTGCTTTTATTTGGGCCACTGCGGTCTGCTGTGCCATCTCCAAGTCTGGCACAAAGCCATGAAATTGATCCTTTGGTTGACCCCCATAACAATATTTGTGACAAGATAGTAATCTTAGGCCATTTGGGCGCCTGTGATCGAAACTGTGACTGCACTGCGTGCCTAACCTGGAGATACACATAGAACGTATTATTGGGAAGGGAGAATTCCAACTTCAGGTCAGCAAAAGATTTTATATTGTCCCCTTGAAATAACTGACTTATTCGGACAAGGCCCTGGTTTACCCATTCCCTTGACTTACATAGCTTGGCTATCTCCTCTACATTGTTATTATTCCATAGGGGCCTGTTCTGATATACCCTGACATCCCAAGGTAATTTTCGACGTTTGCCAAAGTCTGGTTGTTAAATTTATCGTTAAACATCGAGTAGCAAATGAGTTTCCCTCTAGGGCTTCTATAAGTGTGCTATGTGGGCATCCTCTCATCATCAAGTTGATGCTGGCCCCCATGGAAATTCCTCCCCCTACCAAGTGCTGTAGCTGGGACGCCAAAAAATACAGTCTGGGTTGTGGAATCCCTGGGCATCTTTAATTGCACTAATCTGTGAGGAGGTTTGCTGGGACCTAACCAAAAGTGCTAGCATGTGACCCGTGTTTTCTCCCTCTTCAAAGTGTGACTGCTGTAGAAAACTCTTGTTCTCAGCTAATTGTAGTGATAGGTCCCTGAGCATAGATTGGGCGGCCAGCCATGATCTTTTCTTGTTATCATCCATTGGATCCTCTACATACCGTGCTTCTGACCCTTGTGCTTCTTCTATGACCGTTTTTTCCCATTGTTTAGTGGAGGTTTTTATTTGGGTAATTACTCTGATAAATTGTCCTCTCAAATATGCCTTAGCTGCATCCCATACAATATCTATGGGTGAGGCCAGTAGGTTAATTTCAAAAAAAGACTCCATGAGTTCCGGTATTGAATCTGGGGCAGGGATTAGAGACAACCAGAAAGGGTTAAGTTTCCATAGAGTCTTACATTTGATCGCCCCCCCAGTCTCAAGTCTACCGAGAGTGGCGAGTGATCAGAGATCTGTCTGGGGTGGTACTGTGAGGACTCCAACAATGGCAAAAGAAGGTCATTACCCAGTCCCATATCAATTCTAGACAGCCCCCCCCCCCACTGATGCTGACTGGCATGAATACACTTTAGACTCTGGATTACGTATGCGCCATACATCAGTAAGACCCATTTCATGCAGAAGAGAAGCAAACAAGGTTGAGACGCGTTTCACATGACCTCCGACCCCTGGTCGGGCGTGCAGCTTGTCTTTCTCATGATCTAGATAATTGTTAAAGTCGCCAACGACAAGTACCGGCACGCCCGGGCAGCGGGCCAGGAAGTCAGACAAAATTTTTATTGTAACTGTTGAAAAAGGGGGAGGGATATACATTCCCACCAGTACTTCATTAGATCTTTAACGAATTACCGAATCATGTCGAATTCATTCGTTATATCCGTTATAATTTCTTTCGTATTCGTTGAAATTCGTTATTTTTTTTATTCGGACATTCGGATGCATCCGAATGTCCGAAAGATGCAAAATTGAGCTGAATTGCGATTGGTTACGAAACAAATTGCACAAGCCTAGTCAGTAATGGTGAAAGGATCATCTGCAGGAAGGTCACAGGCAGTACTGGTGACTAGTCTTGTCTCTCTCTGTCTTGACCTGGTACTGTGATACCACCATGAAAAGTGCAGATATTATAATTTTTAACAACATTTTTGCAGTGTTGGATATGCTGCCAGTGACTTTTATTAATTCCAGGATAAGAAGAGTCTTTGTAGGTTATCAAACAGAGCAAAAAACTGCGCTATTGTTCTAAAATAAACACAAACATCAAAAAAAAAAACGGCAAACTCTACTGTGAGATATAGCACAGTCCCAAGTCATAAATTCATATACAGAGTTGCTCTAATAATAATAATATTGAGTTGAGTTGAGAGGAATCTTAATATAGCACAGTCTTACCCCTAATGGTCCCGACGCACATAGCAAAGATCCTGGGAAGAGAGGGCCCAGGGACCAGAAGCAGCACAGAGCGGCAGAAGGTTAGAAGAGGGAGACTACGCAGGAAAAGCCTGTGTGAAAAGCCAAGTCTTCAGTAACCTGCGGAAGACCGGAATAGTGGGGGCCTCCTGGAGCTCGACAGGGAGGCTATTCCATAGTACGGCACCCTGGTGGGAGAAGGCCCGACCACCACGCCGGATCTTCTTGGGCACCGAGATGTAGAAGAGATCTCTGCCGGTAGATCTGAGTGATCTGACAAGAGCTTGTTTATGAAAACGAGAGCAGAGATAGCTTGGGGCCAGGCCTCTCATAATCTTAAACATATTAAGTCAAACACCAATGGTAAAGGTAAAGTCCCAGTGTGGTAAAAAAGATTCTTTGATAACATCCGCACCATCTGCCACCTTTAGTTAAGTGATTCTCGGAAAATCACCTCCACCATAGGCAAAGTGCTCGCTTACCAGCTTGCAGGGACCTCCTATCATGGAAGGTCAGTGACACTTGTGACACTTGTGGCTCTAAACCCAGCCAGGGCCTTTAACCGTCCCGGGAACCTCTTAGGGCAAGTAGACCCACCATCCAGGTACCTGATATCACAGATGGTCCTCAAAATACAAAAGGCTTGCCATTGTATAAAAAACCTTAAAAACTTTATTTCGGGCAAAACATATTGCACTTACAGCAAGAAGAACATGTATTTGCATTTGGAACAAAAAAAGCTAGCCGTCTAATTGCAGCTCCCCGTCTTTTCTGGAATTCAGTTTTGTCATAAGATGACGTTGTTCTGGGCACGTGCGGCGTGCTGAGTGACCGCATTAAATACAATATAGCTTCACCACACCTCGGCCTGAGCCTCAGGTGGCCAAACACGCATGGGATAGCAAATCATGAAAAGGTCATCCTACATATAAAAACGGGCAATACACTGCAGCATAAAATACTGCAATGAAATACTGCAGAGAAAAATAAAATACTGCCCCCTAAAGCTGACACAGGGATTCAATTGGACGAACAAACACCTCAATCATGTCTCCAACTTATTTAACCAATTGTCTTATCCGTAAAAATATTTCTAAACAACAGGAAATTCCATATTTCGCCTGTGACTCCTTGTAGGAGAAATATGGGATTTCCTGTTGTTCAAAAATATTTATACAGATAAAACAATTGGTTGAATAATTTGGGGACATTATCTAGGTGTTTATTCATTTAATTTATCCCCTGTGTCAGCTTTAGGGGGCAGTATTTTATTTTTCTCTGCAGTATTTCATTGCAGTATTTTATGCTGCAGTGTATTCCCCGTTTTTTTTTGTAGGTTATGTTATTTAAGCTGAACTCTGACAAAATCTGCTCTTGCCGTGATCCCTCCCATCCCCCACAATGCAATGGTTAAATGCTTTTTTTAGTGTAGGGATGCAGGGATGAAGGGTATTACTATCCCTGGCAGGTTCCAGCACTGTTCCATAAGCTCCAGGATGTGTGGATGGTCCCTCAGCATCATCACCTACAGCGCAGGGCTATTAACTCGGCATTATACACGGCGGAGGAAAGCAATGTGACCGAGGCTGAGAGTGCCTTCGAGATCGGCAGTCTAGACCTGTCATGTTGGAGGAAGGAGCCTACTGGAGTTAGAAATAGGTTAATACACTCTATCCCGGCATCCCTAGAGTAAATGAACATTTAACCCTTTCAGTGGAAGAGGAGCACAGCAAGGGCACATTTTGGCAAATTTCCAGAGTTCTGTTTTAAAGTGAAGGTAACCTCCACTTTTGAACTTGTACCTACAGGTAAGCTCAAAATAAGGCTTGCCTGTAGGTAGAGTAAATATCTCCTAAACTTGAGATGTGTGGGAGATATTCACAAGCGATGCTGTCGGTGGTGTCACCGGCGCATGCGCTCTGAAGAGACGGAATACCGCAGCCGTACCTTCAGAGATCCGTGCCGGAGCCGAGGGCGGGAGTCGCATCCCTGTGGCTTGTGCCATTCATACAGCCTGAGCCTGCAACCCTGGAAGAAAGACCGAGTGAACTCTACCTATGCATCACCAACAAAAAAGACCAATACCAGGCACTGGAAAACTGTCTTTCATTGATCAACGATTGGATGACGGAGAGCTCCCTTAAACTCAATGGATCCAAAAGAGAACTCCTCTTCTTCCACGCAAACCGAAACAAAAACCTTGGCACGATGTCCACACCACTCACCATGCTCGGACAAGCCATCGCCCCCAGCACTAAAGCCAAAAGCCTCGGAGTCATCTTTGACTTAGACATGACGATGGATGCACAAATAGGATCAGTAATCAGCGGATCCCACTACCTTCTTCGCCTATTGCGTAGACTCATCCCCTTCATCCCGGAAGGAGATTCAGCAGCAGTAGTTGGAACAATCTTCAATTCCCAAATCAACTACGCAAATTCCCTCTACCTAGGACTTCCCAAATACCAAATTTCACGTCTACAAATCGTCCAGAACACAGCAGCCAGACTGGTATCTGGAAAAAGAAAACATGGGAATCAATCACCCAGTCACTGAGGACCCTCCATTGACTAGCCGTGAAGGACCAGGTTACATTTAAGACCCTCTGCCTCACTCACAAATGTATACAAGGAAAAGCCCCGCAATACCTCTGCCACAAAATAAAGCACTACACCCCAGGTCGCCCCCCTCCGGTCAACTAACCAGAACCTTCTCCACATCCCCAACACCCGTTTTAAATTAAAAGGCGAACAAAGGTTGGCAGTGCAAGGACCACGGCTATGGAACACTCTACCCGTAGACATCCACTTGAAAGAAAACCATCTGGCCTTCAGGAAGAAGCTTAAGACCCATCTCTTCTGAAGACCCAGACGGACACTGGTGGCAAAGCGCCTTGAGGCAATTTAGTTTGCATATGTAGCGCTATACAAGTTATTAATTAATTCAAGATGGCAGAGCCAGGTATCGTGACAGCGCTGCATGGGAGGGATCCACTTTTCAGGTAAGTCTGTCATAATGTGCTAGTATGCGGTGCATTCTAGAACAATATGACTTAATCCTGCAGGTGGTACACTTAAGTTTTATTTCAGTGGCGGTTTACTACCACTTTAAGAATATTAAAAAAAATCACTGCGATGAAATTTTAAGATAAAAAATACATGTAATTACATAAATCAGTAGTGTTCACATTTACACTGGTTTAACCGCTTCAATACTGGGCACTTTTACCCCCTTCCTGCCTAGGCCAACTTTCAGCGCTGTCACACTTTGAATGACAGTTGCGTGGTTCATGCAACGCTGTACCCAAATTAAATTTGAATAATTTTTTCACACAAATAGAGCTTTCTTTTAGTGGTGTTTAATCACGACTAGGGTTTTCATTTTTTTGCAAAAAAAAATAAAAAATTAATAAAACACCATCATTTTTGAAAAAATTGTTTTTCTTCATAAAATAAAATTCATTACATTTTGTAAATAAGTAATTTTTCTCCTTCACTGATGTGCACTGATGAGGCTGCACCGATATGCTGCAATGATGGGCACTGAGGCTGCACTGCTGGGCACTGATGAGGTGGCACTGATAAGATGGCACTGAAGGGCACTGATGAGGTGGCACTGATGGGCACTGATGAGATGGCACTGAAGGGCACTGATGGGCACCGACAGGCAGCACTAATGGGCACTGATAGGTGGTACTGATGGGCACTGATAGCTCCCACTAATGGGCACTGATGGGCAGCCCTGATGAGCAGGCACTGATGGCACTGACTTACATCACTGGGCACAGATTGGCCTCACTGATGGGCACAGACTGGCACCACTGATGGGCACTATTGGCACTGAGGCTGCACTGCTGGGCACTGATGAGGTGGCACTGATAAGATGGCACTGAAGGGCACTGATGAGGCGGCACTGATGGTTTGGCACTGAAGGGCACTGATGAGGAGGCACTAATATGCACTGACAGGCAGCACTAATGGGCACTGACAGGTGGCACTGATAGGTTCCACTAATGGGCACTGATGGGCAGCCCTGATGAGCAGGCACTGATGGGCGCAGATTGGCCTCACTGATGGGCACAGACTGGCACTATTGGGGGCACAGTGACTGCACAGTCACTGCACTGGGCTCAGTGTCCTGATTATCTGCACAGATCTCTCCTACGAGGAAATGCTGCTGATCACCTCT
Organism: Lithobates sylvaticus; assembly: GCA_028564925.1. Lineage (NCBI taxonomy): Eukaryota > Metazoa > Chordata > Amphibia > Anura > Ranidae > Lithobates > Lithobates sylvaticus. The sequence goes on from CM053026.1 coordinate 68,083,909, forward strand.
CCTCTCCTCTCATCACTCTGTCAGTGTGAGGCGAGGAGATCTGATAAACAGCATTTCCTTCTTTACCGAGATCAGGGCTACGCCATCTCCCAGTGACACATCGCACGCCAACGAGCGCGCAAGCTCAGTGAGACTGGGGCGACGTCATATGACGGCATCTCAGAACAACATAGGATTCCGCCCGCGATGGGCGGGAGGTAGTTGAAGATCCACCTAACTCTCAAAGGCCAGCTTACTATGAACATCATTGTCTGTTCATCAAATAGACGGTAGTTGGCAGTTGGGAATCCAGAATAGATAGCAGTTGGGAATACGGGAGATGAGTAATAGAGCTCCCCCTGGAGGCCAACTTTGGAAATTCAGTTCAAAGCTAACAATTCTCCATTCTTTTCAGATTCTTTATTGACAACAGCGAGGCACTAAAAAAGTCATGATACATATTCTGCCAAAAAGTCACGATACATATTCTTCCAGATAGAGATCATGCATAGACAGTACAAAGGGGTCAGTTACTGACCAGTTACAAGTACATGTATCCGTCATATTTACATATTTTTGTATTTATCGCAAAGTTTCTTTATGTATATCTATGTTTTTAATATTGTATTTATGACAATGTTTTATGTGTAATAAAACGTATATAGATTTTTATTCTGACTTTGTTCTTATTTGGCATATTTAACCACTTCAGCCCCGGAACCATTTGGCTGCCAAATGACTGGGCCACTTTTTGCCATTCGGCACTGTGTCGCTTTAACTGACAATTGCGTGGCCGTGCAAGGTATTTGATCACCTCTGCGGTTTTTAATTTTTTGCGCTATAAACAAAAATAGAGCGACAATCTTGAAAAAAAAGCTATATTTTGTACTTTTTGCTATAATAAATATCCCCATTTTTTTTTTTTTTTTTAAAAGCAAATTATTTCTCAGTTTAGGTCGATATGTATTCTTCTACATATTTTTGTTAAAAAAAATCGAAATAAGCGTATATTGATTGGTTTGTGCAAAAGTTATAGCGTCTACAATATAGGGGGTCGTTTTATGGCATTTTTATTATTTATTTATTTTACTAGTAATGGCGGCGATCTGCGATTTTTATCATGACTGCGACTTTATGGCGGACACTTTTGACACATTTTTGGGACCATTGTCATTTATACAGCGATCAGTGCTATAAAAATGCACTGATTACTGTAAAAAGTACACTGGCAGTGAAGGGGTTAAGTGTGTCCTAGGGAGTGATTCTAACTGTAAGGGGGAGGAGCTACCAGTGACACATCAACGCTCACTGTTCCCGATCACAGTGAACAGTAGATCCCTGACGTGTCACTAGGCAGAACGGGGAAATGCCTTGTTTACAAAGGCATCCCCCCTTCAAGGCCAAAGACAGCTGACAGGCAGTGGGTTGTGAGGCATGGTGGGTGCAAAGATCGCAAAAAAGTCATTGGGCGCCAGATACTTCTTGGATGCAAAAGAGGTTTTATTTCTTAAGTTCTTTTTATATTTTGCAAGGGAAAGAGGGTTAGGGCCAGGACACCCTTAAGCAGTTACAATTTCAATTGGCAGACTCAGAGACTTCAATAGGAGGACATCCGTACAGGAAAAGGCCCCAGCAAGGTGCCACTTCTGCACGTACAATATTGCTGTCTCCTATGGCAACAGTATCTAACAGTTCCTAACACAAAATTCAACAGTTTTCTCAGCTTCACTACAATGTCCACTTGTAGCTCTTCATCCCCTTGAGCTCCTAGTCTCTCACTGGACTCTGATTCACTGACTCTGAATCCTGTGAGCTCATCAAGGCTTTTGAGGTGGTCTCTCCCTTAAGCGTCACCTATGCTTCCCTGCTAGGTCCCTAGCTTGGCACTCCAAATACCTTTCCAGCTTCACCCCGTCTAACCGACTCGGTCCCTGGCTTGAAACACAAGGCTGCTCTGCAAGCATCACCTCCACTGGCTGGGTCCCTGACTTGATCACCGCCTGAAGTTTCCAGATTCTCCACCATGCCCGTACGGTGAGAATACTGCTCCGGTACTTGCTTCACTTACTCACTGTGGTCCCTGGTAAAGGTGGTTGGTCCCTTAGTGGTGACAGATTCCCTTCTACCTCAGACCACGACAGGTTCTCTGGCCAGAAGAACTGTAACGCTTGGTTGGACTGCAAGCTGCAGTCCCAACCCTGCGCTGCCCTCTTACTTCTGGATAGGCCCTCACACAGCCTGGCAGCCAAATGCCCCTGGGATAGGCCCAATCTCCGGCCTAGCAGCCTGGGGCATACGACACATGTCCACCCAGACAGCGGTCTGGGTGGCAATGAACATAGATCACCTGACTCCACCCGAATATATAGGTTCTCCCAGCAGGCTAAGGGATTCAAGAAAACCCTGGCCCATTGGCTGAGATATCCCATATACCCATAACTTGACCTTGAAATGTCTTTCTCACATATAATGCCACCAAGTGCCCAGCCAACTAGTTGCAGTCGTAGCTAAGGAGGGGGCCGGAAAACCACCACGTCCTTAACAATCGACGAGTCATCAGCTGTCAGCAGGGTTCCCCGCTGATGGCTGAATGTGAAAAAAATGTAATTGCTGGCAAACAAATAGCAAAAAATAAAAAACGGTGTTGGGTACCAGGTCAAGACCAGGCCCTTTGGGTCTAGTATGGATTGGGAGGGGAACACTAAAATGTAAAAAAAAATGGCATGGGGTCCCCCCAAAATCCATAGCAGACCCTTATCCGAGCATACAGCATGGCAGGTCAGGAAAGGGAGGGGAAGAGCGAGTGCCCCTCCTCCTGAACCATACATAGACCGCATGCCCTCAACATGAGGGGGGGGTGGGTGCTTTCATGTTGATGGGGACAAGGGCCTCTTCCCGACAACCCAGGCAGGTGGTTTTCATGTTTTGTGGGCAGGGGGCTTATCGGAATCTGGGGGCCCCCTTTAACAAGGGGGCCCCCTGACCCCGGGCCCTCCCTATGTGAATGGTTATCGGGGTACATACTACTCCCCGCATCCAATTCGCATAGCACATGTCTCCGGGGAGGCTGCGGAGCGCACTGCACAGCAACGAGCGTCTTTGCCTCCGTTTCAGGGCCGAATTCAGGCCTGAAACTGAGGCGATCCGCGGACGGTTTAGGTGTGAACCGCCTAAAGAGGTCTGGAACTTTGCTATACAGTATATATATATATATATATATATATATATATATATATATATATAAACATTAGAAGCTTATGCCACACATCAACCACTCTTCTAGCCACTTTCTGACACTTTTTGCTTACATGAGAAAATATTAATTTTTTTTGCTAGAAAATTACTTTGAACCCCCAAACATTATATATTTTTTTAAAGCAAAGGCCCTACAGATTAAAATGGTGGGTGTTGCAATTTTTTTTCACACAGTATTTGTGCAGACATTTTTGGGGAAAAAACACTTTTTGGAATTTTAATGCACTAAAACACACTATATTGCCCAAATGTTTGGTAAAATATAAAAGATGATCTTATGCTGAGTACATAGATATCAAACACTACATGCTTTAAAACTGCGCACAACCATTTGCGCTACACACTACCTACATTTTTAAAAGCCTTTGCAGGTTATCACATTAGATTTAGGTCTACTGCTAAAATTACTGCCCTCCATCTGACATTCGTGATCTGACATTCGCAGTTATACCTCACATAGCATGCATGACGTACTTGCTGTTTACATATGACAGAAGACTGACGCTTGAGTTCGCCTTTGCATGCGAGCATGGGGGGACAGGGGTGCTTTTTTTTTAGTTTTTTTTTTTTTTTTTTGCTTTTTCATTTTATTTTTACACTGTTCCTTTTCATTTTTTTTTTTGTTATTTTTTTTTTTTTTTTTTATTGTTGTCACAGGGAATGTAAATATCCCATATGACGGCAATAGGTAGTGACAGGTACTCCTTTTTTTTTTTTTTTTTAAATGGGTCTATTAAACTCTAGATCTCTCCTCTGCCCTCAAAGCATCTGACCACACCAAGATGAGTGTGATGAGATGCTTTCAAAATTTCCCAATGGTGCTTTTACATCATAGTAGACCACTGGCTGAAAAGAACGATACCAAGATAACACCTAAACCTGCAGGCATCATTCTGGTATAACCACTCAAAGTCCAGCAACATACCAGTATGTTGCTGGTCCTTGTTGGGCATTGTGACAGACCTTGCCGGGACAGAGGCTGTTGGAGGGGACTGAATGCGAGCCTCTTGCCTTGCGATTATGAGCCCTGGCATTTGGGGGAACGGTGCTCTTTGTGAGCTGTATGCCTGGGGACCCCTGAGCTGGTGTTACTTGGATTCAGGTCCATGCCACGCCCCCCCCCCCCCAAGACACATAGACTCTGTATATGTATATGCCATATTGGCAATAGACTGGATCACACTGTTGGGACACAAGCTGTCAGATGCTAATGTCATCAACTCCAGCCACCTGTCTGTTGTGTAAATGAGTCTAGTCTGGCTTGTAAGAGTATTCCACACATTGTTGTTTGTGCTACCTAACCCTGTATTGATGTTTATGGTAATATGTATTGGATAGTCATTCAGTGAGCTAGGAGCCTTAAAGTCTTACCCTGAAAAGTCTTCTGTCAGTCAACTAGTCTGGGTCAATGATTGGATAATTAGCTCATGCTAATTAGGTTAGGTGTTAGTCATCCGGCTGTATATATTTGTGTGACATCTCAAATAAAAGTCAGTCCTGATGTACTCCAAGACTAGTGTTGTCTGGTGACTGGGTGAGTTAAGGGGTCTTGGATTGTGTGGTACCGGATAGAGGAAGCATTTACGGCGGACATCTTGAGTACGGGGTCCGTCACAGGCATATATTGTAATGTTCTTTTTTTCTTGCAGCCTGTGGGCTGAACGAAAAAAGAGATTGATCGGTGGGTATGCCCACCATTAGAATACCACCCTGCATCCACCCACTTCTAATGATGGGCATACATGCACCGTTTTGTTTTAACTGTGGTGGTGAAATCACCTCCTACAGTGCAGGAGTCGCTGATTTACATATCGTGAGAGCAAATGCTGTTGCTTTCAAAATAAATAAATTTGTGCTGCAGCTGAATGGCGTACCTGAAAAGCAAACAATAGTAACAATAAAACATTAGTTCAATAAAACAATTTTTTTTATTGCAATCTGTGCCAAAAAAAGAGTAAAAAATATATGCCGAGGCATGGGGGCAATCCGCCCCTAATGTTAGGGGCAAATCGCCCCTCCGCCCCCATGCTTCGGCATATATGCTCTTTTTGTGGTCATGAAATCACCTCCTACAGTGCTGGAATCGCTGATTTCGGTATCGTGAGAGCAAACGCTGTTGCTGTCAAGATAAATAAATCAGTGCTGCAGCTGAATGGTGTACCTACAAAGAAAATAATGATTAACAATAAAACACAGTAAAGTATAAAAGAATTACATACCTGCACAGCAAACATGATAAAACATAGTAACAATAAAACATTGCAGTTAAGCATAAAATACAGTACAACAGAGCAGAACAATAGAGAGAGAACTATTTTTGGCTTTTTTTTTATATATATATATATATATATATATATATATATATATATATATATATATATATGTATATGTATTTATTTATTTATTTTTACACTTTTTTTTGTAACTGTAAAGGTTACAGGTCTGGGTTTCTAAAAATGCAATGGCATCTTTGAAGACCCTGTGAAAGTGTGTCCTAGGACTGTGCAGTGCTCTACCCTATGCTAATACTCCACTAGTGTGGTAGCGTTGTAAACATTCACTGATACAGAGACCAGGTTGGTCAGGACAGGAGGGACAATAAAAGTGGGTGTCACGCCTGTATCCGCATTTCCTACAGACACAACATCTTCTTTGGGGTGTTCGTTGGGTAGGGAGTACATACGGAAAATGCCTCTCATGCAGCCGGCTCACTGCATTTGCATTGGGAAGTTGGGGCACAGCACCGTCTGGAAACAGAAGGGCTGTGATGACCTCTTCCTGGAATTCAGGGAAGGATCCAGTTCATCCTGACACTTTGTATAGCACATAAGCCTTCAGCAGAGCCAAATGAAATAGATATACAGACACTTTTTTGTACCAGCACCTGACTCTACAGGCAATTAAGTTTGGTGCCATCAACTGGTCTTTGAAGTCCAGCCCTCCCATATTAAGGTTGTATTCATGGACACAGAGGGGCTTCACAACAACACCAGTCGCCGTTGGACTTTCGACTGTCGTATCTGAGTGAAGGGAGGACAGAACAAAAACATTCTGGTTATCCCTCCACTTCACTGCAAGCAAATTATTACATCTCAGGCAGGCTTTCTCCCCCTGTCTAAGTCAGGAATCTACAAGCCATTGGGGGAAGCCCCGGCAATTAGATCGCACGGTGACACAAGTACGGGTGCTGCAGAAGTGGTGGGCTCCCAATTAGGATTGCCAAATGCAGCGGGAAGAGCACTATGGGCTCGACAGGCCTGTTTTTGTCTTCTTGGTGGCTGCAGGACACTACTTGTGCTAGCCACCGCACCAGCTTGAACTGCACTTATGGGTCTCACCACATCACCACGTGATACTGCAGTGCTGGTTTGACTATGACCAGGGTGTACTAGGCCGCTGGTGCTTGCCAGTTCTCCAGAAGGATTAGTGGCACTAGTTCTGGCTCTCTGCTCCATACGAAAGCCCTGTGGTTCTTGCACCTGAACAACAGAAGAACGGATCGGGTACGCCTGACCTTAGCAGGGACCACTACTCTGTTGTCAGAGCTATCTGTCAGGGTGCTGCTGCTGTCTACTGGTTCATATACTGAGCCTGAATCTGCCAGTAAAGCGGCTTCCCCTTCCCTCTCATCACGTGTACTGTGTCAGTGTAGTGTTGGTGCAACTCACGTTTGGATGCCCTCTCTCCTCTCTCTGGAACCAAAAAGGATTCCACGAGGGAAGATGACATCACTTCCTATGCCTGTGTTTACACTTACAGGCAGAGGACAGTCTCTCATTCACCAGAACCGATCACCAGGTCCAGGCCAATGATCATTAGCCTGGGCCTGGAGACTGACCGGTTCTGAAGCTAATCCGATCGCAGCAGGTGCGCCCCCTAGGCAGCCGCGTACCCAACGTATAGCTACATTGATTTGCCCAGGAGAGCCAACCTGCCACAGTATAATGACGACGACTGGCCGGCTACTGTTTAAATAGCCAAGTGAGCACCGAGTATTTATGCATACTCACGCTAATGTGCATGCACACGTGCATAGACACGCGCGCGAGTTAGAGCACATGTAGTTGCCACTTGAAAATTATTATACGTACGCAAGTGAGTTAGGGAACCTCTAGTTTTCACTCTTGCATTATTATGAGGAAGTGATGTAGGTGAGAGTCCCCCCTTTAATGTAGGTGATGTAGGTGAGAGTCCCCCTGTGATGTAGGTGATGTAGGTAAGAGTCCCCCTGTGATGTAGATGATGATGTAGGTGTGAGTCCCCTGTGATGTAGATGATGATGTAGGTGTGAGTCCCCCTGTGATGTAGATGACAGTCCCCCTGTGATGTATGTGAGAACACCCCTGTGATGTAGATGATGTAGGTGTGAGTCCCCCTGTGATGTATATGATGATATAGGTGGGAGTCCCCCTGTGAAGTAGGTGATAATGTAGATGTGAGTACCCCTGTGATGTAGGTGATGATGAAGATGATGATGTATATGAGAATCCCCCTGTGATGTAGATGATGATTTAGGAGAGAATCCCCCTGTGATATAGATGATGATTTAGGAGAGAGTCCCCCTGTGATGTAGGTGATGATGTATGTGAGAGTATTCCTGTGATGTAGGTCAGTGCTATATTTTGGCCTAGACCGACAAGGCCCAGGCCTTGGGCGTCACTCTGCGGGGGGGCATGGGCAAAAAAGCCACCCCTCCACACGAAAAGAAGCACCCGCACCCTCCTCCCGGACGAGGGGAGTACAGCTGAATCCTGGATCCCAGTGCCACAACAAGTTCCGGCACTGAGCTCCGGTAACTTGCCAGACAGTGGTGCACTAGCGTGGGCACCCGGGACATCTGCTGCCTGGGGTCCCGCAAGCGGCAATCAGCTTTCCGTAGCATGCCAACACCTCTCTCCCCACTGACAGCCGCACACACTCCAAGGGAATTTGAGCTGGGGTCAGGGGCATTGCTAGGTGGCAAAAAGACCAGGGGCTTCAGCCCGAAGTCAGAGCCTGGCACCAGGGAGGGGGGGGGTTTGTGTGTGTGTGTGGGGGGGGGGGGGCGGGCGGTTGGGTTGTGTGGATGGGAGTGTTGCCTACCTGACATGCACTGACCTATCGTCCCTCCTCCCACGGCGTCCCTCTGTCCCTCCTCCCACGGCGTCCCTCTGTCCCTCCTCCCACGGCGTCCCTCTGTCCCTCCTCCCATGGCGTCCCTCTTCCCATGGCGTCCCTTTGTCCCTCTTCCCACGGCGTCCCTCTTTCCACGGCGTCTCTCTAACCTCTTCACACAGCGTCCTCTCTGTCCCTCTTACCACGGTGTCCCCTTGTCCCTCTTCCCACGGCGTCCCTCTTCCCATGGCGTCCCTCTGTCCCTCTTCCCACGGTGTCCCTCTGTCCCTCTTCCCACGGCGTCCCTCTGTCCCTCTTCCCACGGCGTCCCTCTTCCCACGGCGTCCCTCTGTCCCTCTTCCCACGGCGTCCCTCTGTCCCTCTTCCCACGGCGTCCCCTTGTCCCTCTTCCCACGGCGTCCCCTTGTCCCTCTTCCCACGACGTCCCCTTGTCCCTCTTCCCACGGCGTCCCCTTGTCCCTCTTCCCACGGCGTTCCCTTGTCCCTCTTCCCACGGCGTTCCCCTGTCCCTCTTCCCACGTCGTCCCTCTGTCCTCTTCCCACGGCGTCCCCTCTGTCCTCTTCCCACGGCGTCCCCTCTGTTTCCTTGGCTTCCCGCGGCTACTGTCTGTCCCTCTTCCCACGGCGTCCCTCTGTCCTCTTCCCAGGTGAGAGTCCCCCTGTGATGTAGGGGAGAGTCCCCCTGTGATGTAGGTGATACAGGGCCCTCTTATTCCTACTGTATTGTAATCGTACTGTACAAATTTATATTGTAAAGTGCTGCCTAAACTGTTGCCTCTATTTAAATACTGTAGAATAAGAATACGAATAATAGGAATAATACGAATAATAAGAAAAATAACATAGGCAACCTACTGTCACACACTCTGGCAGTAAAATACTCAAAAAAATCTGGTGAGGGGGTCAGAGATGCCGGTGAGATTCTTTCTTTTTGGGGACTCAGTGATGCCGGTGAGATTCTTTCTTTTTGGGGACTCAGTGATGCCGGTGAGATTCTTTCTGTTTGGGGACTCATTGATGCCGGTGAGATATCTCCATCCATGGTGCAGCTTTGATCTGGTGGTGGTGACTCGGATGGTTGAGAAGATGTTTTCATCCCTAATCTTTCACTGACAAATGTAAAATTGCTGAAGAGCTGTTGGTCCTCTGATATTATGGAAACACTTAGGTCTTCCGAGGACATAATAGCGGCCACATCGAGTTTCCGATGTACTGGGACCCTTGTGTGCTGCAAAGAAAAAAATAGGAAACATTAATCTCACTAGTTTAGACAGAAATTGATCATAAACGTTAAGCGTACATCATTTACCCGCTCACATACTTGAGCGATTCCTGTTCCAGTGCATTTTATCCCATTCACTTGAATGGGCTGAAATCGCACTGGACTACAACAAAAGTAGTACATGTTCTATTTAAAAAAAAAAAAACACAATGCAATCGGATCAAAGAGTACCCTCTGTACCACGCAATCCGGTGCAGGCACTGTGTTTTTGACCTACATTTGGGGTGTCATTAGCATTGTATTGAGTTCTCAAATGCAAAGCGTTTTTTAAATACGGTGCGGGAAACCCGTGGGTTTCCCGCATCGTGTTTTGGTGTGAACGAGCCCTAAAACCTCCCCCCCCCCCACCCACCCAAATGTGCCCAAACTTCTTCCTTAATAATATACTTACAGGTAGAGATAGCAAATGACTTATTGGGGGTGACCGTCCCAACTCCACCTCAGTCCAGTTTATCGTGTTGAAAAATCGATGCTCTTTGATATTTCTCAGCTCCATTCGCCTGCGCTCCTGGTTTTTCCGAAGGAGCTATAAAGGGAGAAACAGAATGTTAAATATGAACACGCAATAAGTGGACAATATAATCCCTTTTTAAAATGTGTCTCTAATAGTAGTCTATTGAACCCCCCCCCCCCCCCCCTGTCAGTCTGTTACGTTATAGTAGTATTGTACAGTATGTAAAGCTTTCTATTAAGCCTCATTTACACTTGTGGGGGGGGGGGGGGGGGTATAAAAATATGCTGCTGAGCAACGTTTTTACCATACCCCAACCACTGCCCCTTATGTAAAATCTATCCCCACTGTGGCAACAGTTCTTCCATCAGGCATGGGGTGTCATATATGCTTAAGTTAGCCAGCCCTGTAAAATGTGCTATGTTCCCAGTATAAAGATCTGTTTATACTTACCCTTACAATGAGGTCCATAAGGTCATAATCCATCTCTGGGGGATAAAAGGGCTCAAGCAGACAAACTGCACTCCTCAGCCTTCTTGTAATCGCGCAATGTGCAAAGAATGGGTGCGCACCAGTCGCCATTTCGTATAGTGTAATCCCCAGTGCGAAATAGTCGACCATGGCATCATACGGTAGACGATCATAGATCTGTAGAAAGAAAAGAGAAGAATAATGAGAACATTGTCATGGTCAGGCATGGGACAGAGATAGTTTGACATAAGTGATATATTAATCCTCCCAAATGTCCTGGTCTCTCCGGGTTATTTTTGGTTTTTCATTATGGTTTTGAAGCCAACTGAGGTGCAGTTTTTGAAGATGGATCTCAAAGTGTATGTAAATCCTAACTAGAAAAGGGCCTGTCAGCTTTTTTTTTTTATCTATCTGGAAAAATGTTCCTTTACTTCCTGTCCTACAGACACAACATAAAGTATAAGAATATCTATCCAAAGGGAGTGCCTGTCCCAGGTTAAACTGTCACCAGAACAGGTTTGATTATTGGAAGACTTTCCTTCACCTCCTGTGTCAGCAGGACAAACGGAGAGGAATAATCTCCCCAGTGGGGGGGAAACAGAGAGCAATAAAAACCTGAAAGGGGTTTTAATCCTTTCCCACTCAATCCACTCCAAACTCAATCAATCCATTTTGGCTTTATGCAGTGGCGTCGCTAGGGGGTGGCTTTTGGGGCTATAGCCCCAAATCAGGGGCCCATAGCCCGGAGTCTCTGCAGGGGTCCCCAAGGGAAGGGGAGGCTCTCTGGGGACCCTGATTTTAAGGGGGAGGCTCTCTGGGGACCCTGATTTTAAGGGGGAGGCTCTCTGGGGACCCTGATTTTAAGGGGGAGGCTCTCTGGGGACCCTGATTTTAAGGGGGAGGCTCTCTGGGGACCCTTATTTAAGGGGAAGGCTCTCTGGGGACCCTAATGCAAGGGGGAGGCTCTCTGGGGACCCTGATGTAAGTGGGGGGGCTCTCTGGGGACCCTGATGTAAGTGGGGGGGCTCTCTGGGGATATATATACACACACACATGTATATTACTGTATATACATGTGTATGCCCGCCCAAGAGCATGACTTTCTTTACTACGCTGCTATGGGCTCTAGCCCCAGATCTTTTGTAGACCTAGCAACGCACCTGGCTTTAAGTATACTTTAATTGCCCCTTTTCAGAGGACGAGGCATATGGCTTAATGGTCTCACCAGGTTAAAATAAGTAAGGACTGCAGTGAGAAGCCTCCACCTTATTTGTATCTCTAACTTGGGTCATTATCTGGCAAAGTGGATAATGATGGAGCTGACGTAGGGTTCCAAATAATGGCTGCATGAAGGTCTCCATGTACATGCAGCCTCAGGGGAACTCTGAAAATGTCTTTAGTATTCAACACTGCCCACTTTTTGTTTAGTTATTTAGTCCCAGCCTGGAAACCCAATGACATGGGACACCCGGGACATGAGAGGAGGCATTTTTCACTAAGTGAAAGTGGAATGCCCTTTTAACTCTACTATACCCACTAATGAAGAGCTGAGTTTCTTACCTCTGGGGCATAATATATTCTGGTGCCTGCACTCGGTCCTGTAAACTTCTTTGGTTCAAAGACGTCTGTGATTGCCAGTCCAAAATCGCAAATTTTGGCATGGCCTGTGCTGCTCAGTAATATGTTTCCTGGCTTAATGTCCCTGCAAGGAGAAGAAAGAGTTAGTATATATCACACAATAACACAAATATTCAAAGACTTTGATCCTAGGGCAGGGTCTACAAACATTCTAAAGAAAGGGCCAGCTTACTGTCCTTCAGACTTTAGAGGGGCCAGGTGGGAATAGACAATGTCTCAGACTTGGTGGTCGGTGGGAGTAAAAAGAATTACATAGTGCCCATGGTTCCGTGGGGAATGGTGCCTCATTGTTAGTGTCATTGGGAAGAATAGTGCATTCATACTTTGTTATTTATAAGAAAATGTGCACAAAAAAGCTCGCTAAATATTGTGCCTGAAATTTTCAAATCACATAATTTGTATTTAATGCCCAAGAAATCCATGAAAAACAAAAAAAAGGGGAAAAAAAATCGTCTTTAGAGGCATCATCAGGAAATCCGGTTGCCGCCATTTTCCCAGAGACCTAAGTATCCGCTGCCCTTATTTTATTGGTGGATAACTATATATATATATATATATATATATATATATATATATATATATATATGACGCCTTATAAATCCATACATTTTAGGGGCCCTTTGAGTTTATCCACCAATGAAATGGGGGAAGCGGGAACTAGGTCTCCGGGGAAAATGGCGGAAACCAGATTTCCTAATGATGCCTCTATAGGCAAAATGCATAGAGATCGGGTTGCTGTCTAATACTGTGGATAACCACTGACGTCTTATCCAGGTACTGGTGGAACGCACGTTCGCCGGGGCCATAGGCAAGCGGCAGGCCGAACGATTTCGGTGAGCCAGATCCTGATTGTCAGGGGCATTTGTGCAGGCTAATTAAGCTGGTGGCGCTGAGGGCACATTTTTAATGTAAGCATAACAATTGTTGCTTGGTTTTATAAAATATATTTTTTATTAAAACAGTGTTGCACTATCACCTTGTTCTCTGTCTATTTTATGCTAATTGATGCCATTGGTTGGATGGCAGCAGTTATATGTAAAGCATTTATGGGTTGGCGCCTTCCTTACAGAAATATAGTGTTATTGGGAAGAATAGTGTTTCATATCAGTGGAATAAAAAGTGCCCTGAAGGCCAGCAAGGCAAGCAAAGGGCCGCATTTGGCCGAGCGGGCCACAGTTTGAAGACCACTGCCTGAGGGTAAAGGATTAAAAAAAAAAAAGCACACGCACAGAATTTTAATAATGGGTGGATCACAGGTTCTTCTATCCCACAATGGTTATGGGGAAGTCTGACTTGCCCAGTTGGATTTTCATCTTGCATTACAACAGGACAAGAGCACTAAGACTTCTGTAGATTTTACAAGAGACAGGTATAGAAAATGCTGTCATTATGTCATCTATGAATCAGAAGCCACGGGTTGATTTTACCATTTTACCCATAATTAGAAGTACTGTAGCAGTTTCGGTGATGTCACCCTTCATTTTACTCCATGGTTAATCGTATTATTACAATCCTTACCTGTGTATGATGCCCTTGCTGTGGAGGTATCGCAGTCCACATATGATTTCTGCTGCAAGGATTCGGATGGCATCTTCAGAAATCGGGGCTGAATTATCTATGAGATGGTCCAGGTCTCCTCCGCTCAGATACTCCATCACAAAGACAAGATAGTTCTGTGTGAAAACAAGAGATAAAGATAAGGGTTAAACGATAGACATCCAGGGTTTGGTGGGGTCATTTATAGAGGCAGACAGTGCAATGGGGTCAAGCCCCATATAACATTCTTTGCATTTGGTGAGAATGGGGAAGATTACTTACATTTGTCTGAAAGGCACCAAACAGATGGGTGAAAAAGACATTGTGCCTGGTCTCCTCTAGCACCTTACGCTCTACCATGACCTCAAGTTCTTGTTTTCCAACCAGACGCCTCTTTTTCACTAACTTGACAGCGAGCGGATGGTCATAGGCAACATGAGACGCTAATAGCACCTGAAGAAAAAAGAGGAACATTATTAGTATGGTACAATAATAGTGCAGGCTGGGGATTGCGCTTGATCAAGTAATGGACATATACTGTACATAACAAGGTACATACAGGAATGGGCACATTTTGCAAGAAAATCCACATGGTGGACTACTGCATGGCCAAACTATAGGAAAATGAATCACTTACCTTTCCAAAACCTCCCTCTCCCAGTTTACAATGGAATGTAAAGCTGGCCAAGGATAAAGGGCCTGACCCTGTGCTGGTGGATGGGGCTAGTAATGATAGTATCTTTTCCGGGTTGTATTTCTGGCTACCATTGGTGGCAAGAGCCAATGACCTCTTGGTGTAGTTCCTTTCGGCCTGCAAAAATGACTCCTTGCCACTGATAGCTGGATGAAATGACCTCTTGGTGTTGTTCCATTCGGCCTGTAAAAATGACTCCTTGCCACTGATGGATGGATCAAATGACCTCTTGGTGTTCCATTCGGCCTGAAAAAATGGCTTCTTGCCACTGATAGATGGATTAAATGTCCTCCTGGTGATGGTGAAGTAGTGATGATTTTCTCCTAGGAAGAGACAGAAAATTAATATTTTAAACTTCTGTTAGAAAATGAGATCTGTGTACAGTAATGTAAATTGTCTACCTAATTTGTGTTACTATATAAAACATGTTTCTGGTTAGAAATTCTTCATATAGATGGGTAACATGGTGGCTTTTGGACTTAGGAACCAGTTCTCAGGGTTTGGATTTTAGGGTGTTGGAAAAAAAAAAAATATATATAACGTTTGGGGGGGTCTAAGTAATTTCCGAGCAAAAAAAAAACTGTTTTTAACTTGTAAACACCAAATCTCAGAAAGAGGCTCGGTCCTTAAGTGGTTAAGCTACGGTTAAAGTATTTTAACATTTGATCTGACCCATAAGCCAATCAAATACGGGACCCAAATGCTGAACCCTCACACTAGCCCTAACAGTAAACCTGACCTTTAGGCTTAACCTCAAGCTAATTTCTCCCTTAGCTGAAACTATAATGCTCTTCTTCCATCTTGGTATAAGTATATAGCAGGGATCCTGGTATGTGTATATAGCAGTGATTCCAATCTGTATATATAGCAGGGATCCCGGTATGAGTACATAGCAGGGATCCCGGTATGTGTATATAGCAGTGATTCCAATATGTGTATATAGCAGGGATCCCGGTATGTGTATATATAGCAGGAATCCCGGTATGTGTATATAGCAGGGATCCCGGTATGTATATATAGCAGGAATCCCGGTATGTGTATATAGCAGGGATTCCAATATGTGTATATAGCAGAGATCCCAGTATGTGTATATAGCAGGGATCCAGTATGTGTATATAGCAGGGATCCCGGTATGTGTATATAGCAGGGATTCCGGTATGTGTATATAGCAGGGATCCCGGTATGTATATATAGCAGGAATCCCGGTATGTGTATATAGCAGGGATTCCAATATGTGTATATAGCAGAGATCCCGGTATGTGTATATAGCAGGGATCCAGTATGTGTATATAGCAGGGATCCCGGTATGTGTATATAGCAGGGATCCCCCGTATGTGTATATAGCAGGGATCCCGGTATGTGTATATAGCGGGGATCCCGGTATGTGTATATAGCAGGGATCCCGGTATGTGTATATAGCGGGGATCCCGGTATGTGTATATAGCAGGGATCCCGGTATGTGTATATAGCAGGGATCCCGGTATGTGTATATAGCGGGGATCCCGGTATGTGTATATAGCAGGGATCCTGGTATGTGTATATAGCAGGGATCCCGGTATGTGTATATAGCAGGGATCCCCGCTATATACACATACCGGGATCCCTGCTATATACACATACCGGGATCCCTGCTATATATACATACCGGGATCCCCGCTATATACACATACCGGGATCCCTGCTATATACACATACCAGGATCCCTGCTATATACACATACCGGGATCCCTGCTATATACACATACGGGGGATCCCTGCTATATACACATACCGGGATCCCTGCTATATACACATACTGGATCCCTGCTATATACACATACTGGGATCTCTGCTATATACACATATTGGAATCCCTGCTATATACACATACCGGGATTCCTGCTATATATACATACCGGGATCCCTGCTATATACACATACCGGAATCCCTGCTATATACACATACCGGGATCCCTGCTATATACACATACGATTGTATGTGTATATAGCAGGGATCCCGGTATGTGTATAGAGCAGTGATCCCAGTATATGTATATACAGTATATAGCAATGTCAGGGATATGTATACAGGAGTGACCCCAGTACATTGCAGAGGCTCAGATTATAAAGGTAACACAGCAGGATGGAGATGCTATTTTTAGAAAAATGTCAGTTATTGTCAGTTGAGTCCAGAGAGATTTGAAAATGAGGCTCCCATAGCTTTGTGACTGTTGTCTGAAATATGAATATGTCCCTATAATTTGTGTGTTTTCTGTTGGGACACATAAATGACATGTTTGGTGACATTATGTATAAATGATGTAATATTAATGTTGTGTACAGATAATGTAATGGGAATGGTGGGGCTCAGTCAGTGAATGTCGGAGTGATTTACATCAGATTCAATTATTAGATTTCACTCTCACCATCCTTACCTATTACAATTTCCTCCTTCTTCTCTTTTTTCCCAAAACACGGGAAAACGCATTTTAAAACTCTCCTTGCTCCACGTTTAAACGCTCGCCACTTCCCCTTTTTTGGAGGGGTCGTAGTGTTAGGCATTTCAGCGGGCTGGTGATCTTTGGGGGTCAGAGAAACGTTTGCTTCCCTCCTCATTTTGCTTAAAAAGCGGCTCATTCTCCAATTACAAACAATATCAGATAATAGAAAACACGACACACAACGATCGCTTCCTCTCTGATCAAAAGACACTGAGTGACTGGCCACTAACTGCTGCACACTTTCTTATATGGACTGTCTATGACATCACAGTGCAGGTGCCTTGAGTGAGTTTGTTTACTCACTCAAGGCACCTGCACTGTGATGTCATAGACAGTAGACAGTATAAATAGACTCAACTGACTCGATTCAAAACAAGCAAAACTTTATTAAAAAAAAAAAAAAAAATTCAAATCTCTATATTTGTATAATGGCTCTGTGAGTGTCTACACATTGGATCTATTTTTAAAGTCATTTTAAATTACTTTAATTTTAAAATCATTTTTTTTTTTTTTTAAATAAGTTCACCTCAATTTCATTTTTGGTACAATACATAGATTGGTGAAATGATGTACAATTGATATAAAGAGATTTTTTTTTTGCCTATTGATATTTTTAATAGTAATTATAACGGTGATTGGATGAGGAGGACTAGACCAATACTCATACAGGGATCACTGCCAGGTCACTCATTAACCACTTGCTGACCAGGCTTTTTCTGTCACTTTTTGTTTACAAGTTTAAATCAGTATTTTTTTGCTAGAAAATCACTTATAACCCCCAAACTATTTATATATATATATATATATATATATATATATATATATATATATATAAATTAGTTTGGGGGTTAATGTGAAAGATGACGTTACACCAAGTAAATAGATACCCAACATGTCACACTTTTACTACTGTATACGCTGGCGTATAACACGCACCCCAAGTTTAGGAGGGAAGTTTAAGGAAAAAAACTTACATTTAAATGCCCATCAATGCAGCCTTGTCAGTGTCCATCATTGCAGCCTTGCCCAGTGTCTCTGATGCCTTGCCCAGTGTCTTTGCAGGATTGCCCAGTGTCTTTGCAGCCTTGCCCAGTGTCTTTGCAGCCTTGCCCAGTGTCTTTGCAGCCTTGCCCAGTGTCTTTGCAGCCTTGCCCAGCCTCATTGCAGGCTGATTATTTAAAATTAAAATTGGCGCAGATCTCCGCTGACTGTGACAAGTTAAAATTAGTATTTTTTTTTGCTAGAAAACTACTTAGAACCCCCAACATTAAATATATTATATATATATATATATATATATATATATATATATATATTTTGGCAAAGACTCTGGAGAATAAAATGGCAGTTGTTGCTAAATTTTATGTCACAGGGTATTCGTGCAGCCATCTTTCAAACACCATACACTTCACTGAATTAAAAAAAACTAAACAGTAAAGTTAGCCCAATTTTTTTGTATTTTGTGAAACATGATACGTCGAGTAAATAGATACCTAACACGTTACTGTTTAAAATTGCGCATACTCGTGGAATGGCGACAAACTACGGTACTTAAATATCGCCACAAACGACGCTTTAAACATTTTTAACGGTTACCAGTTTAGAGTTACAGAGAAGGTCTCTTGCTAGAATTATTCCTCTCGCTCTGACGATTGCGGTGATACCTCACATGTGTGATTTGAACTCCATTTACATTTTTGTGGCAGGACTTGCGTATGTGTTTTCTTTTGTGCGTGAGCACCCAGGGACAATTCGGTTTACTTTTTTTCCTATTATATTTATTTTTTTATAATTATTTAAATTTATTTTTTACACTGTCACTTAAAAAAAAAAAATCTGATCACTTTTATTGCTGTCACAAGGAATGTAAACACCTCTTGTGACAGTAATAGGAGGTGACATTTACTCTTTAGGGAGGGATCTGGGATCTATAGGCCTCCAAATCCCTCCTTGCTCTTTCTGGAAAAAAATCCAGGGTCAAAAAGTCTCCAAATCTCGTCTTTGCCTTTTAAAAACAAAAGATCATAAAAAAGAAAATACATTTTTATCTTTTGCTTTAAAATACAAACAAAAAACATCACTCCAAGGCCATAGAGTCGATCAAAGAGTGTTAACTCTTTCATTGATTGCCTATGGGAGCAGCCGGCCACCCTGCCGGATCGTTTCTCGGGCGAACCAGTGGAAAGCCCAAGAAACACTGGCGAGCGTCGGGAGAGAGGGGTTCCCTCCCGCCACTTAGGAAACCGCTCTAGAGTCCTAGAATAATATACGAGTTACTGAGTCCTAGAATAATATACGAGTTACTGTGTCCTAGAATAATATACAAGTTACTGAGTCCTAGAATAATATACAAGTTACTGAGTCCTAGAATAATATATAAGTTACTGAGTTAATATATAAGTTACTGAGTCCGAGAATAATATACAAGTTACTGAGTCCGAGAATAATATACGAGTTACTGAGTGCTAGAATAATCTACGATATTATTCTCAGACTCCGTAACTTGTAGAACAATACACAAAATAAATGATCAGGTAGCAGCAGAAGGGCCTTTCTACATTTGTGCGACGTCCTGCGACTGGGGACTGCAAAGTCGCATGCCAAGTCATACCCCATGATTTCCAATGAGTACCATTCATATATGTGCGGCTTCAAAGTAGTCCCTGCACTACTTTGGTTTGATTTTGATGCGACTTGAGGCAGAGGTTTCAAGATAACACAGGCATTGCTTCAAGTCGCACAAAGGAGCCTTTTGCCCTTTCACACTTTTTTTGGACGAAAACTAAATTCCGAAACGAAATATTTCAGTGTGCACATATCTAGTAGCTGCAGCTTCCCGTTGGCTTCCCGGGGTACTATGGGAGCAAAAAAAAGTGAAAAGATATTTTTACAGACTAGTAAGTTTATTCTTTCATTTCCTGAACATGGTGGACCGAAAAGAAAATCCACAATAACATGGGGGAGCATACAAACCCCATGCAAACAACCATAGCTCCCAAGTGTCCCTGATTTCAAGGGACTGTCCCTGATTTGGAGCAATGTCTCCATGTCCCTCTTTCCCCCTCATGTGTCCCTCATTTTGGTCTGATCTATAAAGTTGTATATAAAATTCACCTTTTATCTTTCAAAAAGTGTTTCCCAGTGCTAAACCTTCCATCTGATTTCTAAATTGGTGCATTTGTACATTTTAAAAGCCAATATAAAGGAAAAGTAGTGCAAAAAAAAAGCCCTTGTGGATTTATTTAACCTTTTTTTTTTTTTTTGGTTAACCACTTCTGCTCCGGAAGATTTTACCCCCTTCCTGACCAGAGCACTTTTTGCGATTCGGCCCTGCGTCGCTTTAACTGACAATTGCACGGTCGTGCGACGTTGCAGCCAAACAAAATGTACGTCCTTTTTTCCCACAAATAGAGCTTTCTTTTGGTGGTATTTGATCACCTCTGCGGTTTTTATTTTTTGCGTCATAAACAAAAAAGCGCAATAAATTTTGAAAAAAAACGCATTATTTTTTTTTTACTTTTTTGTAAAATAAATATCCCCCAAATATATATATATATATATATATATATATATATATATATATATATTAGCAATAAGCAGGGATTTATTGGTTTGCGTAAAAGTTATAGCGTCTACGAAAAAGAGAATAGATTTATATCATTTTTATTATTTATTATTTTTTTTTTTTACTAGTAATGGCGACAATCTGCGATTTTTATCATGACTGCGACATTATGGCGGACACGTCGGCCAATTTTGACACATTTTTGGGACCATTGGCATTAATACAGTGATCAGTGCGATTAAAAATACATTGATTACTGTAAAAATGTCACTGGCAGTGAAGGGGTTAACACTAGGGGGCGATCAAGGGGTTAAGTGTGCCCTAGTGTGTGTTCTAACTGAAGGGGGGAGAGGACTTGTGCAGGGAAGATAACTCTGTATGAACAACGATCTGTCACTTCTCCCGTCAGAGAACCGGAAACTGTGTTCCGGGTTCTCCGTGTCTCAGCAATGATCGAGACCGCTGGGCATGCACATCGGCTCGGGGGGGCCCTAGTTGCCACAGGGCGAAGCGACGTTACATAGCGGAGAAGGAAAAGAATCACCGCTCCAGGTGGACATGTGGAAATAAGACTCTCCTTAGAACTGGAATACCAGGTGCAGGCAAAAAAAGGAAGTTCTGGACAGCCGCACTCTGGAATATAGCCTTTATTTGTAAAAAAAATCCCAAATTACAAGGCACAGCAGAAAATGGGACAAACATCTGACGCGTTTCACGCTTAACATGGCTGATTCCTGTTAAGTGTGAAACGCATCAGCTGGTTTGTCACATTTTCTGCTGTGGCTTGTAATTTTGGATTTTCTTACAAATAAAGGCTATATTCCAGAGTGCGGCGCTCCAGAACTTCCTTTTTGTGACGTCGTTTTGCCCAGCCGTGCCATTCTGCTGCAGGACAACTGCGGCGGCTGGTCGGCATGTGGTTAATTCTCCTTTACTTATAAATAAAGAAGGTAGTGCTGCGCTGTATAATAAGGGTATAGTGTGTATATACCAAACAAATGAAATATATAGTGCTTAAAGAGACAACATTCATTTATATGTGTAAAGTGACTAGTCGTGCATCAGGTGCGGATAGATAAAATCAATAAATGAGAGTAGAATCTCATGTGCAAATAACTTAACGGTGCTATTCCAAGTAGAAAATTGGCCGATATGCTGGTAGTAAGGAATCTTCAGGTAAAAAGTTCATAAGAGATCATAGTATATAGAAGGATATAGTATATAGAAGGATATAGATGGAATCTCATAAAATTCAATAAATCGCATATGGTCACATATAATCGCATACAGTCACATAAAATTGCATAATAAAAGCGTAGATATAAATGAAGTAAAATGGTGATCAGTGTAAAGTGACTCCTCGTGCAGTAGAAAAATACCTATGCACCAGCAGCATCACCTTTGATTCACCTGCAACGGTTCTTTAGGACACTGAAATCACAACATACTGCACCTTGGGTCAAGTCGAGATAGGATTTACCTCACGGACCTACACCACTACTATTTATTATTGTTCACCAATTTTATTTTTTTCTATGCGACTTTATGCGATACTATGTGACCATATGCGATTTATTGAATTTTATGGAATTTTATGCGATTTTACCAATACCCTTCTATACACTATGATCTTTTATGAACTTTTTTATCTAAAGATTCCTTATTAGCAGCATATCGGCCAATTTTATACTTGGAATAACACCGCTACTAAGTTATTTGCACATGAGATTTTACTCTCGTTTATTGATTTTATCTATTTGCACCTAATGCACGAGGAGTCACTTTACACTGATCACCATTTTACTTCATTTATATCTACGGTTTTATTATGCAATTTTATGTGACTGTATGCGATTTATATGTGACCATATGCGATTTATTGAATTTTATGAGATTCCATCTATATCCTTCTATATCCTTCTATATACTATGATCTCTTATGAACTTTTTACCTGAAGATTCCTTACTAGCAGCATGTCGGACAATTTTCTACTTGGAATAGCACCATTATTAAGTTATTTGCACATGAGATTCTACTCTCATTTATTGATTTTATCTATCCGCACCTGATGCACGAGTAGTCACTTTGCACATGTAAATGAATGTTGTCTCTTTAACCTCTTCGCGCCCGCGCTATAGCCGAAAGACGGCTGCAGCGCGGACGCTCCCTGCAGGGAGGACGTCCCTGGACGTCCTGTTGTTTACTTCCCTAATGCGCGCTCCTGAGAGCGCGCATCGGGGAAGTTCTGTGCTGGCCGTGTCCGTCGGACACGGCCGGTCACAGATCGCTGTAAACGGCCAATTACAGCGGCCGTTTACAGTGAGATCGGCGTGTCCAATGAGAGATGATCTCATATGGAAACATATGAGATCATCTGTCAGCGCCGCTCTCCCTCCTCACACAGACAGCGTGTGGGGAGAGAGAGAACAACGGCTGCAGCGCCGTAAGTAAGAAAAAAAAAAAAAAAAAAACTAAATGTGCGATCTGTGTCCCCATTCACCTGCCGCCATCCACCTGTCCCCATCCACCTGTCCCCATCCACCTGTCACCATCCACCTGTCACCATCCACCTGTCACCATCCACCTGCCACCATCCGCCTGTCACCATCCACCTGTCACCATCCACTTGTCTCCACCTGTCCCCATCCACCTGTCACCATCCACCTGTCCCCATCCACCCGTCCCCATCCACCCGTCCCCATCCACCCGTCCCCATCCACCCGTCCCCATCCACCCGTCCCCATCCACCCGTCCCCATCCACCTGTCCCCATCCACCCGTCACCATCCACCCGTCCCCATCCACCCGTCCCCATCCACCTGTCCCCATCCACCCGTCACCATCCACCCGTCCCCATCCACCTGTCCCCATCCACCCGTCACCATCCACCTGTCCCCATCCACCCGTCACCATCCACCCGTCCCCATCCACCCGTCCCCATCCACCTGTCCCCATCCACCTGTCCCCATCCACCCGTCACCATACACCCGTCACCATCCACCTGTCTCCATCCACCTGTCCCCATCCACCTGTCACCATCCACCCGTCACCATCCACCCCATCCACCTGTCCCCATCCACCCCATCCACCCCATCCACCATCCACCTGTCACCATCCACCTGTCCCCATCCACCCGTCACCATCCACCCGTCCCCATCCACCTGTCCCCATCCACCCGTCACCATCCACCTGTCCCCATCCACCCGTCACCATCCACCCGTCCCCATCCACCCGTCCCCATCCACCTGTCCCCATCCACCTGTCCCCATCCACCCGTCACCATACACCCGTCACCATCCACCTGTCTCCATCCACCTGTCCCCATCCACCTGTCCCCATCCACCCGTCACCATACACCCGTCACCATCCACCTGTCTCCATCCACCTGTCCCCATCCACCTGTCACCATCCACCCGTCACCATCCACCCCATCCACCTGTCCCCATCCACCCCATCCACCATCCACCTGTCACCATCCACCTGTCCCCATCCACCCGTCACCATCCACCTGTCCCCACCCGTCCCCATCCACCTGTCCCCATCCAACTGTCCCCATCCACCCGTCCCCATCCACCCGTCCCCATCCACCCGTCCCCATCCACCCGTCCCCATCCACCCGTCCCCATCCACCTGTCCCCATCCGTGTCCCCAGTGCCACGTGTCATCAGTGCCACGTCAGTGCCATCTGTCATCAGTGCCATATTAGTGTCACGTGTCATCAGTGCCACATATTAGTGCCATCTGTCATCAGTGCCATCTGTCATTAGTGTCACGTGTCATCATTGCCACGTGTCAGTGCCATCTGTCATCAGTGCCGCATATTAGTGCCATCTCTCATCAGTGCCACGTATTAGTGCCACGTATTAGTGCCACGTATTAGTGCCATCTGTCATCAGTGCCATCTGTCAGTGTCACATGTCATCAGTGCCCCGTATTAGTGCCATCTGTCATCAGTGTCACGTGTCATCAGTGCCCCATACTAGTGCCATCTGTCACCAGTGCCACATCAGTGTCACATGTCATCAGTGCCACGTATCAGTGCCACCTGTCATCAGTGCCACGTCAGTGTCACGTGTCATTGTCCTGGTGCTCCAGGGCCTTCAAAAGTGTAATAGGTAGTCAACAAGTTAGATGTGTAATTTATGCTCCTAGAACACGTGATGGCGCTCCCTGCATGTTGGGCCTCTCTATGTGGCCAGGCTGTGTAAAAGTCCCACACATGTGGTATCATAATACTCAGGAGGAGTAGCAGAATTTATTTTGGGGTGTCATTTGTGGTATACACATTCCATGTGAGAGAAATAACCTATTACAATGACAATTTTGTGAAAAAAAATAAAAAATAAAAAAATAATTAATTTTGCAAAGAATTGTGGGAAAAAAATGACAACATCAAAAAGCTCACCATGCCTCTTACTAAATACCTTGGAATGTCTACTTTCAAAAAAGGGGTCATTTGGGGGGTATTTGTACTTTCCTGGCTTGTTCGGGTCACAAGAAATGAGATCGGCCACCAGTACATCAGATGTGATCAATTTTGTATAATTCGCACCACAGTTTGTAGAGTCTGTAACTTTCACAAAGACCAAATAATATCCACTAATTTGGGTTATTTTTACCAAAGATATGTGGCAGTATAAATTGCGGCCAAAATTTATGAAGAAAAATTAATAATTTGCCAAATTTTATCACAGAAACAAAGAAAATGCGTTTTTTTTTCAAAATTTTCGGTCTTTTTTCATTTATAGCGCAAAAAATAAAAAACCCAGAGGTGATCAAATACCACCAAAAGAAAGCTCTATTTGTGGGAAAAAAAGGACAAAAAATTCATTTGGGTTCAGTATTGCATGGCTGAGTAATTGTCATTCAAAGTGTGAGAGCACCGAAAGCTGAAAATTGGTCTGGGCAGGAAGGGTGTTTAAGTGCCCAGTAAGCAAGTGGTTAAGCACTCTATTTTTCATTTGTTTGGTATATTCACACTATACCCTTATTATACAGCGCAGCACTACCTTCTTTATTTATCTTACCATTTGGATCGGAAAACTCCTTTCAGTGTTTGCCGCAGTATTTACCACACATAAGGGCAGCGCAGAGATAACCTGGCGCGTTTCACGCTTAACAGGGCTGATTCCTGTTAAGTGTGAAACGCATCAGCTGGTTTGTCCCATTTTCTACTGTGGCTTGTAATTTTGGATTTTCTTACAAATAAAGGCTATATTCCGGAGTGCGGCGGTCCAGAACTTCCTTTTTGTGACGTTACATAACGTTGTTTCGCCCAGCCGAGCCATTCTGCTGCAGGACAACTGCGGCTGCTGGTCGGCATGTGGTTAATTTTCCTTTTACGGGGGTGCGTGTCCGATGCCTACATACATTTGTTAGTAGGTGTCCCTCATTCCCATCTCAAAATGTTGGGAGGTATGAACAAGTCTGTCCTAAAGTGGAACTGAATGGAAGTAAAAAATCCTCTTTTATAGAAAATATAGAAATAATGTTTGTGCCTGAAAGATGTACCCATTGTCCCTTGAATTCCTGCTGAAAAATAGCAGTGCTGTTCCTGGTACGTGAGTGTGCCTGGGCACTTCTGAGCCTACAGCCTCATAGCTGTATATCTGCAGTGTGAGATCATCTAAGGCAGTATTTCTCAATGTTTTGTCAGTCAAGGCTCCCTATAAAATTATAGATAATCTCAAGGCACCCTTTAATCACTTTCAGACCAGACCATTTTGCTGGCTTAAGACCAGACCACTTTTTGCGATTCGGCACTGCGTCGCTTTAACTGACAATTGCGCGGTCGTGCGACGTGGCTCCCAAACAAAATTGACGTCCTTTTTTTCCCACAAATAGAGCTTTCTTTTGGTGGCATTTGATCGCCCCTGCTGTTTTTTTTTTTGCGCTATAAACCAAAAAAGAGCGTCAATTTTGAAAAAAACACATTCTTTTTTTTTTACTTTTTGCTATATAAAAATATCCCCCAAAAATATATAAAAACTTTTTTTTTTCCTCAGTTTAGGCCGATACGTATTCTTCTACATATTTTTGGTTTGCGCATAAGTTATAGCGTTTACAAAATAGGGGATAGTTTTATAGCATTTTTATTAATATTTTTTTTTTACTAGTAATGTCGGCGATCAGTGATTTTTATTGTGACTGCGACATTATGGCGGACACATCGGACATTTTTGACACATTTTTGGGACCATTGTCATTTATACAGCAATCAGTGCTATTTAAATGCACTGATTCCTGTGTAAATGACACTGGCAGTGAAGGGGTTAACCACTAGGTGGCAGTGTAGGGGTTAAGTATTCCTAGGGGCGTTTTACTAACTGTGGGGGGGGCGTGGCTGTGATTTAGTGACCACTGATCTATGCTCCAATCACAGGGAGCAGAAATCAGTGCCACTAGTTGCTAGGCAGAACGGGGAGATGCTGTTTACTTCTGCATCTCCCCGTTCAGCCTTCCCGTGAGACGATCGCGGGTATCCCCGCAGCGATCGAGTCCACGGGAGCCCCGACCGGCACGCACGCGATGGCACGGCTGCAATCTTAAAGGGGACGTACATGTATGCCCTTTTGCCTGCCCGTCCCATTCTGCCGACATACATCGTCGTGCGCCGGTCGAGAAGTGGTTAAAATTATAGACAATATCAAGGCTCCATTTAAAATTAAGTCTCGAGGTTCCCCATTCTAAAATGTAAAAAAACGACTCTAATAACTTTTACACAATGCGGCAACATCCACACGTAGGACACCCAACATTATAGGTGATTTATTCTTCCAAAGCAAATACACTTTTGCACACTGGTACTGACTAGTATTCCAATGTTTCTTTTCTTCCTCAATTTCTCTCTATTATTCAGCTAACGTGACCCCCAGCGCTGAGGGTGAGGGTCTAAGGAGGGTCAAACAAGTATTCTATGGAGGCAACAGACGTCCTCCTTATCATCTGATGAGGTAATTGGTGGTTAGGATGCCAGTTTCTAGAAAGTCATAATGGTGCATAATGGCCTTTTGTGTAATTAAAAGTCAGGCTTGTGTTGTGGAAATTTTCTGAAGATGTATTTTAATATGTATTGTCACAGTGTCTCCTGGTGTCCGTTCTCCCGCAGCCCGCTCGAAAGAGCTGACTGGGGCAGACTGACGCTGGTTGAGTCCCGTCTGGTAGTGGAAAACTTCCTGGCCTTGGAGAGAGGTGTTTGCAGAGTGGGGGTATGTCCACCAGCGAAAGGGCCCCTGTGCATTGCACAGACGATCGTCTGAGGGGATATGTTCGCTCTGCAGGGACATTATGGGTTATGGGCGGATGTACGCTCTTGTCTCTGCTGTGTCTGATCAGCACATGTGGAGATTCGTAGCCTGCACCTGCAGATGGCCTCCCATCCACAAGGATAGGTAGTATAATCCGGTATGCATTGTTCTCTGGAACAACGCAGAATAAGGATTCCTATCAGCGGAAATACGGGAGTCTTCTGGGTTGTTCTGGTCAGAGACGGAGTCCATGTTTGAAAGCCATGCGGCTTCTCTTGTTTAGCTTCCAAGTACAGGGGACAGGAAAAACATGCATGCACCGGTCTCTGCTCAGACACGCCCATAAGACTCCTGTAGTCATCGTTCATTGGTTGTTGTATAAATTCATTTACATCCTGTGTTACATCCTTATTTGGTCATTTTCTCTTTCCCTTACTTCTCCAGCACTTCACTTGCTGCAGACTGTTACCCCTCCAGACTAGCTAGCACTGCATAGTTAGGCCTGACACTAACTCAGCCAGGCCTCAGTGGATTGCCTTTTGCGGGCAGGGGCCCCGGGCCCCTATGATGTATAAATAGTTCAGGCGCTAACTGCTCTATTCAGCTACCAATGCCAGATTGCTCTCTTCAGGCCCTGCTGCAATGATCTCTCTCCACTGCCCTTGCCACAGTCCACTCTTCTGGTTCTGCACCCATCTCAAACTCCAATCTCCCAGTTCTCTCAGGCGTTCCAGTCTTCCCAACTGTGCTCCACTCACCAGCCCTCTGGCTGCGACCAGTTGTCCTCTGTGGAGTCTCTTAGCAGTGTTCTCTCCCGCTGTCCTCTCCTTGCTCTCTCATGTGCCTCTCTTCCAGGATCTCTTCTCTCCTCCCGGATGCACCTGAGCCCCGGCCCAACGTCCCCCCCCCCCCCAGACTGAAGAGCTCCCTGTGGGCCCGACAGCCTCCACACTCTCTCACTCCAGCTCTTCCACCAGACAACTCCTCCCCCGCTGGGCTGACACTGGGTATTTAAAGGAGGCCCGTCCCCTGCCAATCCAAGTTGGGGATGGGTCAAGGCTCCTCAAAAATACCCCAGGCACCTTTCCTCCCCTGCTCTCTTTCCAGCACCTTCTAGAAAGAAGAGGGAGGTGACAGTGATACTACCTGTGAGTCACCCAGCCCTGCCCTGAGCCACTCCCAGCCCAGAATGAAAACAAACAGGCCTAGCCACCAGCTAGGCCTGCTTAAATGTTCCTACTCTATCAGAAAAAAAACTCACTCTAGCACCTACTGAACTAGAGGGTGCTACACTTCCAAGTTTAAAAAGACCCAGTCATCGGACCATTTTTTTCAATTATATGTGATATATTTGACATTCCCCACTCCTTAGGCGGAAATTGCCAATAACGTCTCCCACCACCCATGCTTTGTTCTAAAATCACCCTATAATCAATCCATACTGCCATCAGGCAAGGCTCCCTTTTCAAAGTGGCTCAAGGGGACATTAGAGGGGTTTGGTATTTTCCTTAATTTGCAGAATGTAAATAAATCTAATAGCACTGATGGACAGTGGGAAACACAGTGGGATCTGAAGGGCACTAAGATCAGCCCTAGAGAGGTAAATGCAGTTGTATAGTTTCATCAAGGGCCTGTGAACAGTGTTGGTCATCTTACTTTAAAAAAGTAATTAGTTAAGTTACAAATTTCTTCTCCCAAAAAGTAATTGCGTTAGTAACTCAGTTACTACATTGGAAAAGTAATTAGTTACGCAGCAAAGTAACTGACTTTTTTTAAAATATTCTATACGTGTAACTAAGAGGCGGGTCTAGTATTACTGTAACCAAGGGGCGCATTTATTATTATATATCGTGTAACCAAGGGCTGCTCTATTATTACTTTAACCAAGGGGCAGATCTGTTATAGCGTGTAAGCAAGGGGCGGGTCTATTATTATTATATCGTGTAAGGGGCGGATGGCTACAGAAGAGGGCGAATGTTAAATTAATGGGCAGAGCTCGATATATAACAATAAATGCGCCCCTTGGTTACAGTAATACTAGACCCGCCCCTTAGTTACACAATAGACGCCCCTTGCAGAGTAGCACAAGCATCAGGAGCGTGCGGCATCGACTCGTACAATTACATGTTAACTGCGCCTGCGCGGTGTAGAGTTCACTCAGAGCTGTTTAGGTTCGGCAATTTTCGTAAGCTCTGTAGTCCTTCGTACTGTGCAAGCGCTGCGCCTGCGCAGTACAGGGGGTCCTTATCCGGCGGGGGAACTTTTTCGGCAGGACACTGGAATTACACTACTGCCATCTAGTGGCGGTAGATGTAATTGCAGTAACTCCGCCCAAGTAATGGGAACTGCATTACCATGAGGGGAAAAGTAATCAGTTAGATTACTAGTTACCCTCCGTTACTTACATCACTGCCTGTGAATGTGCAGCACAATAAGACTTTCAATATTTTCCTTCCAATTTACAGACACAGGTGCACTTATTATACTGCACACTACACAGCTGACAACACATTTTATTCATATTTTTTTCTTCCCACGTCTAAAATGTGAAAGATTTGGGACGATCTGTTACAGCTGTTAAAAGCGTCAAGTGAAACTTCATATCTAACAACGGCTGAAAGATTGTGACAAATCTATTACCTAACATATTCTCCACTGTTCAGAGAAGCAATTATACTGTGGAGGAAACAATGTGATAATGATTGCTTTGCAATGCTTAACTGCAAACTACTTGATAATTTCTGTACATATTCATAATGTTCTGTTATTACAACACGTGCATTATAATTATTCCCATGTGATTCTTACATTTTACATGTTTTCAGAGGCGTAGCTTGAAGCTTGTTGGCCCCCCGATGCAAAAGTTGACTTGCCCCCCCCCCCCCCCAACTACCACCGGCCATTTCCACTTCATACTTTTTTTGGGCCCTCTGAGTTTACTAAATTACCTACGCAGGGTGACCCGGCAATCGCTTTACCCCAGCAACACAGTGTAAAGCATGGGTAGGCAACCTTTGAGAGGTTGAGATCTACCTGAACAACAATAAATCGATCAAAGATCAAGGGGTTCAGCACCTTTTCTTTAAAAAGAAACTAACTATCAGGGCCTAACTAAATAGTAAGAAAAACTTAGAAAAATATAATAAAACAAATATCACTGTAAAATAATAAACTTAGCCTACCTTAATAGTGGAGAGTGTCAGTCAGTAGAGCAGTGGATGGTGTGTGAACTGGGTCAAAAGGGCAGTGGACAGTGTCAGTAGAGCAGTGGGTGGTGTCAGTAGAGCAGTGGGTGGTGTCAGCAGAGCAGTGGGTGGTGTCAGCAGAGCAGTGGATGGTGTCAGTAGGGCAGTGGATGGTGTCAGTAGGGCAGAGGGCTGTGTCAGCAGAGCAGTGGGTGGTGTCAGTAGGGCAGTGGATGGTGTCAGTAGGGCAGTGGATGGTGTCAGTAGGGCAGTGGATGGTGTCAGTAGGGCAGTGGATGGTGTCAGTACTCAGTAGGGCAGAGGGCTGTGTCAGTAGAGCAGTGGATGGTGTCAGTAGAGCAGTGGATGGTGTCAGTAGGGCAGTGGATGGTGTCAGTAGGGCAAAGGGCTGTGTCAGGAGGGCAGTGGGCTGTGTCAGGAGGGCAGTGGATGGTGTCAGTAGGGCAGTGGATGGTGTCAGTAGAGCAGTGGATGGTTTCAGGAGGGCAGTGGGCGGTGTCAGGAGGGCAGTGGGCGAAGTCAGGAGGGCAGTGGGCGAAGTCAGGAGGGAAGTGGATGGTGTTAGGAGGGCAGTGGATGGTGTCAGGAGGGCAGTGGATGGTGTCAGTAGGGCAGTGGATGGTGTCAGTAGGGCAGTGGATGGTGTCAGGAGGGCAGTGGGCGGTGTCAGGAGGGCAGTGGGCGAAGTCAGGAGGGCAGTGGGCGAAGTCAGGAGGGAAGTGGATGGTGTTAGGAGGGCAGTGGATGGTGTCAGGAGGGCAGTGGATGGTGTCAGTAGGGCAGTGGATGGTGTCAGTAGGGCAGTGGATGGTGTCAGGAGGGCAGTGGACGGTGTCAGTAGGGCAGTGGATGGTGTCAGGAGGGCAGTGGACGGTGTCAGTAGAGCAGTGGATGGTGTCAGGAGGGCAGTGGACGGTGTCAGTAGAGCAGTGGGTGGTGTCAGGAGGGCAATGGGTGGTGTCCGTAGAGCAGTGGATGGTGTCAGGAGGGCAGTGGGCGGTGTCAGTAGAGCAGTGGATGGTGTCATAGGGCAGTGGACAGTGTCAGTAGGACAGTAAATGTGTCACAGACAGATGCAGATTTAACCCCACAACTGCTGGGGAGGGAGCTGAGTGGGAGGATGAGTTAACCCTTCAATGGCCAGACACTTTTACTATTAAACCAGCAGACACTACTTGAAGCTCGTTAGTTATTTTACACCTATCATTTCTCACACATAACTCCCAACTGTCCCTGATTTCGAGGGACTGTCCCTGATTTGGAGCAATGTCCCTCGGTCCCTCATTCCTCCTCATTTGTCCCTCATTTTGATCTGATCTATTAAGTATATATTTTTATCTATCAAAAAGTGTTTTCCAGCGCTAAACCTTTTATCTGATTTCTAAATTGCTGCATTTTTAAATTCCAAAAGTCAATATAAAGGAATAGTAGTGGTAAAAAAAGAATTTGTGTGTTTAACAAATCTATTTTTTTTTTTGTACAATTCTCCTTTAAGGGGGCGTGACAAGGGGTGTGTCCTATGCCTGCATACTTTTGCTTATAGTCTTCCCTCATTCCCATCTCAAAAAGTTGGGAGGTGTGCTCACAGGCTGTGTGTGTGTGGTAGTTGCGGATCTGTACATTGCAGGTAGGGGTCAGTAGTTGAGGATGAAGTGTGTCAGTCTGGAGGAATGGGGGAGGGGGGGTCTGTCTGTGCGTCCTGCTCTCTTTCCTGTCCTTTGTAAGTCAATCAGTGGGTGCTTTGCATAATGACATCCCCCCCGCCCCCCCAGCCAGGCCCCTCAGGAGGTGTTATACATAACTTTTCTAAAGCTACTTTCACACTGGTGCTTTACAGGCGCCACAGCGGTAAAAATAGCGCCTGCAAAGCACCCGTAAATCGCGCCTCCTGTCACTCCAGTGTGAGAGCCCGAGGGCTTTCACACTCGGGCGGTGCACTTGTGGGATGTTAAAAAAAAGTCCTGCAAGCTACACCTTTGAGGCGCTTTAGGAGTGGTGAATACACTGCTTCTAAAGTGCCCCTGCCATTCAAATCAATGGCCAGCGCCACAGAAGCGCCTGCAAAGCGTGTGTTGGCAAAGAGCTGGGCATTTGGTTAAGCATTCTCCATCTCAAATAGACACATATCCAAATAGATACAAGAGAAATACATTAAATACAAAATCTGATTTCTCAAAATGTAGGCCAGTGTGGGCCCTAGCATTGAGAAGATCCTAAAGCTGACCTCTGTTGTGGGCCAAAGACAATCCCTAACCACTTCAGCCCCGGACCGGCAGCCAAAGGACCAGGCCCCTTTTTGCGATTCGGCACTGCGTCGCTTTAACTGACAATTGCGCGGTCGTGCGATGTGGCTCCCAAACAAAATTGGCGTCCTTTTTTTCCCACAAATAGAGCTTTCTTTTGGTGGTATTTGATTGCCCCTGCGGTTTTTATTTTTTGCGCTATAAACAAAAATAGAGCGACAATTTTGAAAAAAAATCAATATTTTTAGCTTTTTGCTATAATAAATATCCCCCAAAAATATATAAAAAAACATAATTTTTCCGCAGTTTAGGCCGATACATATTCTTCTACATATTTTTGGTAAAAAAAATCACAATTAGCGATTATTGATTGGTTTGCGCAAAAGTTATAGCGTTTACAAAATAGGGGATAGTTTTATAGCATTTTTATTAATATTTATTTTTTTACTAGTAATGGCGGCGATCAGCGATTTTTTTTTTATTGTGACTGCGACATTATGGCGGACACATCGGATATTTTTGACACATTTTTGGGACCATTGTCATTTATACAGCAATCAATGCTATTTAAATGCATTGATTCCTGTATAAATGACACATGCAGTGAAAGAGTTAACCACTAGGGGGAGGGGAGGGGTTATGGGCTGTGACGTGTGTGTTTTTTTTAACATTAGGGGGCGGGGTTGACGTCTGACGTCATTGATCGGCTTTCCCGATGACAGGGAACAGCCGATCAATGACAGGCAGAGTAGGTAACGCGGGGAGAGGTGTGTTTACACAGACCTCTCCCCATTCTTCAGCTCTGTGACCCGATCGCGGGACACCAGCGGCGATCGGGTCCCGCGGCCGTGGTCATGGAGCTCCCGACCGGGTCGCGAGCGCGACCCACGGCTAGGCAATTAAAGGGCCACGTACCTGTACGTGGTTTTGCCTAGCCGTGCCATTCTGCCGACGTATATGTGCAGGAGGCAGTCGGGAAGCGGTTAAATGTACTTTTTTGAAAATTAGTTCAGATGAGCACAGTCAACTAGAAACCTACACCATTATGTATTTTGACAATAAAGACATGTAAAAATTAAAAGCCAGAATTATTAGATTGAATCTAGCCATGCATGTATTATGTCATAAAGTATGTGAAAGGGTGTGCCTGGTTGTTGGACCCTAACATCAACAATTTCTAGTAGGGATTATTCCAGATAGTGACAGGCCAAGAAACAAAGGTGGTATGCACTACTGGACACCGCTGATGAAGTCCCGCCCCCTTGGAAGTAACGCGTACTGAAACCACATGACCTTGATGGTGACGTCACCCACGTCCTTACATGCTGATCCTCGTAATAAACTTTGTATCATTGCCATTCATACTTAGCACTGGGGCACAGTGTGTTTTTTGTAAGTGCTTTTTCATATTTTTAAATAAATTGTTCTTAAGTTTACAGAGAGCACTGGATATTATTGCTTTTATTCCATGTATACATCGTACCTGGAGTTGATGAATACCTTGTGATATAGCAAGTTACCGGAATCATATCCGATATCAGTGTGTGTCCCTGCTGATTTAAATCCTTAAAGGGAACCGCTGTTTTGACCTGACTGATTCACTCAGGGGACCATCGCTTGAGGTGAGCGGCCATTTCTCTCGGTGGTGAAGGGTGTCACAAAAGTCACCTTATTTGATTGATATATCACCTATTCCACTGGATACTTTCTGTTTTTTTCCTGATCCATCAAAGATATTTTATCATGAAGAACATGGACTGTTCCTGTGCTTGATTTTTATATTGTTCAATTTTATTTGTAGGATTGTGTTTTATTTGTTTGCGCTGTACTGCTTATTTACATTACTGGACTAGTGTCTGGGTTGGCCGTACATTATCCAAGGTGGCAATTTAATTTCTTAGACTTTTTTTTTTTTTTCTTTCAATGAACAAAAAGGTTTTATTGAAATCAATAAGGATTCATTACACATTAAACTTTGGCAGTACAACACTGTACAGTACATGTTTGGCAGAATATATTTCAACAAGGTATAGTAAGATGTGAACGAACAGCATCATAGGACAGTGCAATAAAATACAAAAAGCAGCTGCAAGGTTATATGCAAAGGAGAATCATAAGAACAAGTGTGATCAGTTCTGGTACTTAGGTGCATTACTTGTCAGGTAACAGATTATGATTCTTTACCTAGGAATAGGACCATCACCTAACATATATTTTACTCTGGCAGCTCATTACATGTGTCTGCATTGCCCAGCCAAGCATCCCAAATCTTTCCATATTTGGCTGCGCACCCTCTGTGGGCATATATCTCCTTCTTGTAGGGGAGAACCGTATTTATTGCAGCTATCCACTATTGCAATGTTGGCGGTAGGGCCTGAAGCTACCTTCTTGCTATAAGTAATCTAGCCATGTAGCGCGATTCCTGGAGGAATATATTGTGGAATTTGTCCGAGTCAGGGTCAGGAAAAATTCCTAGCAGGCATTGCTTGGGGCATAGCGTTAGAGGTGAACCCATCTTGTCGTGAATGAACTGTACGATGTGGGTTCAGTAAGCCTGTATCACTGGGCACACCCACAACATGTGGAAGAAGGTACTATTCGGACTATTGCATCTAGGGCAGAGGGGGCTGTGGTTTGGCTTATATTTCGCTAACCTGATCGGCATCAGATAGGTTCTGTGAGTAATGTATAGTTGCGTGAGGCGGTCAGACAACTTGGTTGAGACTTTCTTGCAGGTTTCCAGTGCATCTTCCCATTTGTCATCCTCCAGCTCCCCCACGTCACCTGCCCACTGCTCTTTTCATTTGTATGCCAGAGTGACCGCCTGAGGTCTGAGGAGTGAATTGTATAGCGTAGAAGTTAGCTTTTGGTGATCTTGTCCCTTAAAGATACAGATAAGGTCTGGGCGATCAACGTTTGGCGGGATCTCACGGAATAGCATCTGCAGAGCGTGGCGGAGCTGAAGGAAACGAAAATGCATGCAATTGGGGAGGTCAAAGCCCTCTTTAAGCTGTTGGAAGGACTTCAACACATCCCCTTGGTATACGTCGGACAGGTACCGCACTCCATGAGCCAGCCATAGGGTTTGGGCTGGTAAGTTTTGTAGTTCCCTTAGGCCTGAATTATTCCATAGGGGCGTATAAAAGTGTGTGGGTGGGAGCTTGAGCTTGTGTCTCACCACCTCCCAAACTCTGCAGTGATGGTACAGTAGCCCAGTCCTATCTCCCAACAGCCCTCTATCAGCGTGGTCTCTAAATATGATTTGGAAGGGGTGGTCAACAACTCGGCCATGTTTGGAGCATATTAACGCCAGGTACCGGTCTTTGTTATGTTTGTCCAGATGAAAAAAGTGTGAAAGCTGTGACGCTAAGTAATAAAGATTAAAATCGGGTAGGGCCGCACCTCCAAGCTCAGTTGGATTTTTAATGATTGCCATGACATTTTGTGGTGGCTGGTTCCCCAGACGAAGGAGTTAAGGATAGCTTCAATAGATTTAAATATTCTGAGGGGCAGATAGATAGGGGCATGCCAAAGAACATATAAGAAGCCAGGAAGGAGGATCATTTTAATTAAGTTGATCCGCCCCATCACTCCCAAAGGTAGTTTGGCCCACGTCTGGGTTTTGGATTTCATTTTTCCTATCAGGGGTTCTATGTTTAATTTGACAAATTCCTCTGATGACCGGGTAATTGTAATGCCAAGATACTTCATTGAGCTAACTCTAAGGAGTGGAGAAGAGGGCCTGCAGTCTCGTAGGGGCCCCTACGTCTATGTGAAGCATTTGGGACTTTTTCCAATTGATACTCAGTCCAGAATAAGAACCGAAAGTCTGAATAGTTTCAAGGGCAGCCTGCAGAGATGGACCTGTGTCAGCCAGATACAGCAGCATATCATCTGCGTCGAGGCTGATCCTCTCCTCCAGATCTCCACACTGCAGACCCTTTATTCCCGGGTGGGCTCTGAGGGCAGAAGCGAGTGGTTCTACGGCCAAAGCATATAGCAGTGGGGACAGGGGGCATCCTTGGCGCGTACCTCTAAAAAGGGTAAAGGGTTCTGAAATCCTACCATTGATCAAGATCCTGGCACAAGGGTTCTGATAAAGGAGGCAGATCTACTTAATAAAGTGGGGTCCGAATCGTGACAAGCATTCTCACAGGTATGCCCACTCGACAGAATCAAATGTCGAGAGACACCACCGCTCTAGAGCCCATTTGTTCGTGTCGTGCCTGGATATTCATGTGAAGTCTTCTTAAATTGTAAGCTGTATTTTTGGCCGTCATGAACCCGGTCTGATCTGGGTGAATTAATGTGGGGATCACTGTGTTCAGGCGTAGCGACAGGACCTTGGCCAGGATCTTGATAACGAGTTGGAGCAATGAAATTGGACGGTATGACTCGGGGAGTTCTAGATTTTTACCCGGTTTGGGAATGAGCACAATGTAGGCTTTACTCATTGAAAGGGGCAGGGTTTCAGACTCAAATATGTGGCAAAATAGTTTGTGCAGTTTCGGGACTAGGGCCTCAGCATAAGTGGAGTAAAATTCAAGGGGAAGGCCTTCCGATCCAGGTGCTTTGGAGGGATTGAGTAGGGACATCGCTTTTAATATCTCGTCTGTAGTAATGGGCGCTTCCAGTGACTCAGTTTGGGATTGCCTAAGAACAGGTAGGTTTATCCCATTTAGGAGTGTGGCTATTTCTCCTGCAGGTCTGCCAACGGCAGAGGAATACAGGGATGCAAAGAACGACCGGAACTCCCCAGCCACTTCATCTGGGTCGGTAAGCAGGGCCCGCTGGAGGCACGAAGAGAAACCATCACCGGAGGTTTGTGGTCCAGATGGGCCAAGTACACCAGCAGGCGTCCCGATCGTTCCCCGCATTCATACAACCTCTGCTTAACATAGAAAATGTTCCTGTCAGCCTGTTCGAAGTGAAGATTGTTCACCACTCTAGATTGTACTTTTAGTCGTTCAGCCGTAGAGGGGGAGGGATTGTCAGTAAATTTGCGTTCTGCGTCCACTAAGGATTTTTCCGCTTGCTCAACTACCCGTGGCTACGTTTTCCGATACCTGGAGATATGCTGGGATAGATAAAAGCGAGCATGGGATTTGAAGGAGTCCCAGACTATCTCGAATGGTGCAGAATTTTTATTGGTTTGGAAGTAGAACTCCCATTCGTCACCTGCTCTCTCTAGACCCGGGACCACCCCCAACCAAAAGGGGTTAAGTTTCCAAGTGTAGGACGTGGGGGGTGCATCAAGCCGAAGCTCGATCCAATAGGAGGCATGGTCAGAAATGACAAGGGGATTAAAGCCAACCTTGCCTAGTCTGGGAAGAAGGGTGCGGGACACTAATATGTAGTCGATGCGGGACATGGTGTTATGTGTTGTCGAGAAACATGAGTATTGTCTGTCTAAGGGGTTGAAATGACGCCAGGTATCTATCATGTCAAGGTCCATTAGGAGTTTTCCAAATCTGGTATACAAATGGCCAGGGTGGATCTGAGGAGATGTCGTCAGTCGGTCCAGGTCTTTGCTGATTACGTTGTTGAAGTCCCCCAACCACAACGCGGGGACCATGGGGAATTGAGACATAAATGCCATCCCGTCAGTCAGGACCGCCAATTGAAAGGGTGGAGGTATGTAAATGACCAAGATTAAGAGCTCCAGTCCGTTTATCTTAGCATGTAGAAAGAGGTATCTGCCCTGAGGGTCAGATTTAATCAGCAGTGGGGTAAATTGTGTCGTCTTAGCCACCAGCCAACAAAAAAACAAGATTGGTTAAACCCACAATTGCTTTTTTACCACTACTCTTCCTTTACATTGGCATTTGTAATTTACAAATGCCGCAATTTAGAAATAAGATGAAAGGTTTAGTGCTGGAAAACACTTTTTTATAAATAAAAACTGCATTTTAAAAACATCTATATAGATCAGACCAAAATGAGGGACAAATGAGGAGGAATGAGGGACAGAATGACATTGCTCGAAATCAGGGACAGTCCCTTTGAAATCAGGGACAGTTGGGAGCTATGCATGCCCTAAAGGGTGTGGCAATACTACTTGTGAGCCCCTATTTAGAATAAATTAAACTATTTGGCATATTCTGCTGCAGACATCGGGCGTGTCTATTGAAGCAGCTATCTTATTTAATAGCTAGTGACAGGACACAATTGTCCCAGATACTTAACACTAAAAATGCTAATCGTAATGTGATTTCTTCTATCTATATATATATATATATATATATATATATATATATATATATATAATGTATATACATGTAGCTGCTTGTGTCCACCAGCAGAGGTAAGTTGGGTAGATGCCACACTTACAAATTCTGGATGCATAAAAATGGTTTCAGCACTGTCCCTAATAAGTGATGTATGAAAAAGAGCACAGGCTTGAAAAATCATGGTCTAGCATGTCTTGAAGGCTATCCATGTATCTGGAAAAAGTGTGTGTTCTCATGTGCCTTGTATAATGGACCAAAAATATTGTTTGGAACATACAAGTGGGTCATGGCACATCTACATTCCAAAATTTGCAATTAAGATGGTCATACACTATACAATCTGATTGTGCAATCTCTGTACAATTTGACATTTAGGCTAAATAGGTAATAGGAAGACGCACTTCTAATTTAATTACTTCAAATTGTAGTAAATCAAACAGGCTCTGGCACTAAATCGAATTTGGGTAAGATCTAACTGATTGCACAATGTATTGTCACCTTAAGACCCCTTTCACACTGGGGCGTTTTGCAGACTCTATAGTGTTAAAAGCCTGAGGGCTTTCAAACTGGAGCGGTGCGCTGGCAGGGCGTCAGAAAAAGTCCTGCCAGCTGCTTCTTTGGAGTGCTGAAGGAGCGGTGAACTCACCGCTCCTCCACCACTCCTTCCCATTGAAATCAATGGGGCAGCGCTGTCATAGCGGCGTTTTGCTGGCGGACTTAACCCCTTTTCAGCCACTAGCAGGGGTTAAAACCGCCCGATAGCAGCCAAATAGTGCTGCTAAAACAGCTCTAAAATAGTGCCGCTCTACCGCTGACGCCCGGGTGGCACAATGTAAAAGGGGTCTTAAGCCCCATACACACGGTCGGATTTTCCGATGGATTCTGTCCTATCGGACAATGTTGTCGGAAATTCCGACCGTGTGTAGGCACCATCGGACAGTTTCCATCGGATTGTCCGACGGACAAAGTCCTATCTCCTGCTGGATAGATTTTTTGACAACAAAGTCCGATCACACCAAATCCGATCGTGTGTGGCGAATTCCGACGGACAAAGTGCTACGCATGCTCAGATCACATTACAAGACCAAAGCTATTGGCTACTAGCCTCTACGTAGTCCCGTCGTACGCAACAAACGTCACCACGTTCAGAATGATCGGATTTTCCGACAACGTTGTCCGACCGTGTGTACGCAAAACCAACATCGGACAAAGTACGACGGACATGATCCGACGGACCTGGTCCTCGGATAATCCGAGCGTGTGTATGGGGCTTTACAGTTATGAAAACATGAATTTATTGTGTTTATAAACACTTCTCTGTTCTTTGTAATGTATTAAAAGATTTGGGTAAAAAAAGAATAAAAACAAAATTGCAAAGATATATTAGAAATAATAAGAATGAGATTGGCATCAAAAGGGGTTAATTAACTGAGAACAGCTACTAATTGCCTATTAACCACTTCCATATCGGGCCTATTCTGGCGCTCCTCTCCTACATGTAAAAATCATA
Organism: Lithobates sylvaticus; assembly: GCA_028564925.1. NCBI lineage: Eukaryota > Metazoa > Chordata > Amphibia > Anura > Ranidae > Lithobates > Lithobates sylvaticus. The sequence goes on from CM053026.1 coordinate 68,124,811, forward strand.
ATTTTTTTGCTAGAAAATTAGTCAGAACCCCCAAACATTATATATATTTTTTTTGCAGACTCCCTAGGGAATTAAATGCAACTTTTTATCGCACACGGTATTTGCAAAACAATTTTTCAAATGCTTTTTTTGGAAAAAAAAACGTTTTGATGATTTAAAAAATAACAAAACAGTAAAGTTAGCCCAATTTTTTTATATAATGTGAAAGATGTTAGGCTAAGTAAATAGACACCTAACATGTCATGCTTTAAAATTGCGCACACTCATGGAATGACGCCAAACTTCGGTACTTAAAAATCTCCATAGGCGACGCTTTAAAATGTTTTACAGGTTACATGTTTAGCATTACAGAGGAGGACTATTGCTATATTTAGCGCCGCTTTACCGTCGTTTTAGCGGCGCATTTTGGCCGCTAGCGGGGCGGTTTTACCCCCGCGAGTGGCCGAAAAAGGGTTAATACCGCCCGCAAAGCGCTGCCCCATTGTTTTTAAGGGGAGGGGGCGCTTTAGGAGCGGTAAATACACTGCTCCTACAGCGCACTAAAGATGCGGCTTGCAGGACATTTTTCAGCGTCCTGCAAGCGCACCGCTCCAGTGTAAAAGCCCTCGGGCTTTCACACTGAAGACACAGCAACGGCTGTTTCAGGTCGGTTTGCAGGCGCTATTTTTAGCGCAATAGCGCCTGCAAACCGCCCCAGTGTGAAAGGGGCCTAACGCACGCGGCGATACCTCCCATGTGTGGTTTGAACAGCGTTTACATACGTGGGCAGGACTTATGTGTGCGTTCGCTTCTGAGCGTGAGCTACTGGGGACAGGGGCATTTTAAATTATTAATTTTTTTATTTAATTTTTTATTTTACATCATTTTTTTTTTTATTTTTACACTTTCTTTTACATTTTTTTGATCACTTTTATTCCTATTACAAGGAATGTAAACATCTCTTGTAATAGGAATCGTTCGTGACAGGTCCTCTTTATGGAGAGATCGGAAAAAAAAATCCACAATCTCATGCTTACCAGCCCTGATCACGGCTTTGTTTACATCTACGGCCCGGACGTGACGTCATAACATCGCGCCCGAGCCCTCCGACGGTCATAGAGATGACTGGTGACCATCTGGTCACTGGAAATCTCTAAGGTCGTCATCCGGCAGCGGCCAAGTCTTTTTCCGGGTCCCTGATGGCACGGGAGAGCCCGGAGAAGCATCGGATGGCGGCGGGAGGGGAGGATGTCCCCTCCTGTCGCCTATAAGAACGATGAAGTGTCAGAACTGCCGCTATGATCATTCTTATGGTGCACAGAATCGCTGGCTGAAAACAAGGATATCTGAATGATGCCTGTAGCTGCAGGCATCATTTAGATATTCCCACTGAAAATCAAAGACGTCAAATGGCGTCTTTTGGGCGGGAAGGGGTTAAGTTACATCCAATTAGATGAAATTAACTAATTGCATTGGGTGTGCACTGTTATCAATGAGAACATTGTATTTACCATAGTGCCAGTTGGATTTTATATTTATTATCGTGTTGCACGTTCGCGTGCGCCGGTTCGCACAATCAATTAATGATTTTTCCGGCGCACCAATTAAAGTATGAACCGGCGCAGCGTATTCGTCTTAGTAAATCACCCCCTCTGTCTCTTTAAAAAGCTGTAAAAATCTAAACCTTCAATTTGGTTGTATTTTCCAGTAATAGAAATACTCAGAAATAGCTGACAATTCCCATGATATGTCAAAGCTATTTACGCTATAAAACATCCTTCTGTCATTCATGTAGCACAACAAAAGACTTTCTCCTTGCATGCTTTTATAATGTAATGACACCGCAAAGATTAATGGATGAACTTTGCGTGACATGGGTCATGTGAAGCATTTGGTCCAAATACCAAACAATACATGAAAGCTGAGCAGTATATGTATTCTGTGCGTCGCCTATCACTGGGGGCTTCCCAGCATTGTTTGCCTCCGGTTAACTGTAGAGAAAGTCACTTGATTGTGTATTATGAGGATGGCCCTGCAGGTACGGTACATGTTTGGCATGCTCAGAGTAGCAGTCATTGGTATTGTATTTCTGTACACTGCGATATGCTTGGCAGTGCAGTGCTTAGTGCTCACCTGAAAGGGAAAGAATAAGGAATTTTGGTGGATTTATTTTTTGAGTTTACATATTTAACCACTTGCTTACTGGGCACTTAAACACCCTTCCTGCCCAGACCAATTTTCAGCTTTCAGCGCTCTCGCACTTTTAGTGACAATTGCGCGGTCATGCAATGCTGTAACCAAATGAATTTTTTATCATTTTGTTCGCACAAATGGAGCTTTAGTTTGGTGGTATTTATTCGCGACTCAGTTTTTTATTTTTTGCGATATAATCGAAAACATAGCGGAAATTTTGAAAAAAAACAATATTTTCTCCTTTCTTTTTTAAAAGAAATCCAATAAAATCAAATTTTGTCATAAATGTAAGCCAAAATGTATTCTGCTACGTTTTTAGTAAAAAAAATTCCGTTAAGTGTATAATAATTGGTTCGCGTGATCACGGACATATGTACGCAAATGATCATGTAAAAGGGGTGTGCAGGTGATCACGGACATATGTGTGCAGATAATCATTGGCACATGTTATTTTACTGGGACATATGTGAGGGACATGTGTTTTTATTATTTGGGGACATGTGTGTTTTGGGGACATGTGTGTTTTACTGTGGGGACATGTGTGTTTTTACTGTGGGGACATGTGTGTGTTTACACTGTGGGGACACTACACTGGTGATCAGTGAGTAAAAAACTGTAAAAAAAACAGCTAATACTCACTGATCACCAGCCGGCTGCAGCGATCCGCTCTCCTCTCCTCACCGACGACTTCCGTGTGAGGAGAGGAGGGCCGATTGCCTAGCAACCGGCTGTTTGTTTACATCACATGACGGCTGTGATTCGACACGGCCGTCATGTGATCAGGAGGGCCAATCACCGAGCCCTCCTGCCGATCCGAGATGCGCCGTGTCCGGGTGACACGGCAGCATCGGGATTGCGCCGCCGCGCGGGCACGCGCGCGCGCGATCCCTCTACTTCTGAAGGACGTTCCGGAACGTCCAATTCAGAAGTAGACGGCTCCCACCCGGCCGTATATGTACATTGGCCGGGTGGGAAGTGGTTAAACACCAATCTTATGTTACATAGTTACATAGTTAGTCAGGTTGAAAAAAGACACAAGTCCATCTAGTTCACCCAAAAAAAAAAATATAGTCCCATATACACAATTCTTCACCCACAGTTGATCCAGAGGCAGGCGAAAAACCCCAGCAAAGCATGATCCAATTTTCTACAGCAGGGGGAAAAAAATCCTTCCTGACCCCTGGATATATTTTTGTAATTATTGAATCAAATTTCGATTTTCCAAATAAAGAATTATTCCTGTAGGCAGCCTGACCATCATTTTGTCAGGATGGGGTTTGGCTATAATTGACATCAATATTAATTCGCTAATGTCACACAACTGGGTAGGCTCAGGGTGCAATGCTCTGCGCCCCAAGCCCACAATTTTTTAAGCCAATTAGAACCACAGGCTCTAATCATGTGCTTCAAAAAAGAAAAAAAAAAAAAACATTGAAATCATTGGCAATATGACCACCAATGTAAGAAGCCGTCTTCCCACTGACCACCAATGGACTACTGTTAGCGGGGATTCCCTGAGACCTGAAAATGAATGCAAGGGTTCCTTTGGGGAAAAAAGGTTAAGAAAGGCTGGCCTAGACAAACATCTCATTCAGCTACAATCTGTCTAAGCAGACGTTGAGTAATATATTTATAATACTATGATCATAAATTCTGTGCTCAATAAATACACACAAAACTTGTATTGGTTTAAAATCAAAATTGAATTTAACAAATGCAAATTTTTTAACTGAAGATTTTTTAAATCTGCTATAGCCCCACTTTCTTTTTTTTATGGATATATTTCAATATAACAGTTCAAAACCCACCCCAAATGACCCCTTTTTGGAAAGTAGACACCCAAGCTATTTGCTGATGGCATGTTGAGTCCATGGAATATTTATTTTTGCACAAAGTTGTCACTAAATGATATATTGCTCAAACATGCCATGGGCATATGTGGAATTACACCCCAAAATAAATTCTGCTGCTTCTCCTGAGTACGGGGATATTACATGTGAGACTTTTTGGGAGCCTATCCGTGTACAGGACCCCAAAAACCAATCACCGCCTTCAGGATTTCTAAGGGCGTAAAATGGTGATTTCACTTCCTCACTATTACAGTTACGGAGGCCCTGAAATGTAAAGATAGCACAAAACCTCCACTAATGACCCCATTTTGGAAAGTAGACACCCCAAGTTATTTGCTAAGAGGCATGGTGGGTATTTTGCTGCTCTCATTTGTATTTGAAAACGAAGAAAGAAAAGAAAACCCTTTTTTTTTTTTTTGTAAATTCCAAAGATTTGTGACAAAAAGCGAGATCTGGAAAATACTCAACATGCCTCTCAGCAAATAGCTTGGGGTGTCTACTTTCCAAAATGGGGTCATTGGGGGGGGGGGGGGGGGTTTATGCTATCTGGTAATTTCATGGCCTCCGAAACTGTGAGGAGTGAAATCAAAAAATTACACCCTAAGAAAGCCTGAAGGTGTTGCTTGGTTTTCGGGGTCCTGTACGCAGTTAGACTGCCAAAAAGTCTCACACGTGTGGTATCCCCATACTCGGGAGAAGCAGCAGAATGTATTTTGGGGTGTGATTTCACATAGAACCATGCCATATTTGAACAATATATCATTTACAGACAACTTTGTGTGAAAAAAAAAAAAAAAAAATATATATATATAAATATTATTTTCCATAAACTTGTGGCAAAATATTAAATATTCCATGGACTCAATATGCCTCTCAGCAACTAGCTTGAAGTGTCTTCTTTGTAAAAATGGGGTAATTTGGGGGGATTTTGTGCTATCTTGACATTTCAGGGCCTCCAAAACTGTGATGGGTAGTGAGGAAGTGAAATCACCATTTTACGCCCTTAGAAAGCCTGAAGGCGGTGATTGGTTTTGGGGTCCTGTACACGGCTCGACTCACAAAAAGTCTCACACGTGTGGTATCCCCGTACTCAGGAGATGCAGCAGAATGTATTTTGGGGTGTAATTCCACATATGCCCATGGCATGTTTGAGCAATATATCATTTAGTGACAACTTGTCATTTTTCTTTTTTCATTTTTCAATCACTTGTGACAAAAAAATAAAATATTCAATGGGCTTAACATGCCTCTCAGTAATTTCCTGGGAGTGTCTACTTTCCAAAATGGGGTCATTTGGGGGGGGGGGTTGTATTGCCCTGACATTTTAGCACCTCAAGAAATTAGATAGACAGCCATAAACTAAAAGCTGCGTAAATTCCAGAAAATGTACCCTTGTTTGTAGACACTATGACTTTTGCACAAACCAATAAATATACACTTATTGCCTTTTTTTTTTTTACCAAAGACATGTGGCTAAATACATTTTGACCTAATCGTATGACTAAAATTGAGTTTATTGGATTTTTTTATAACAAAAAATAGAAAATATAATTTTCGGTCTTTTTCCATTTATATTGCAAAAAATAAAAATCACAGAGTCAATCAAATACCATCAAACAAAAGCTCTATTTGTGGGGAAAAAAAGTATGCAAATTTTGTTGGGTAGAACATTGCATGACCGTGCAATTACCAGTTAAAGCAGTGCAGTGCCAAATTGTAAAAAGTGCTCTGGACATTGAGCAGCCAAATCTTATGGGGCTGAAGTGGTTAAGAATGTTTGTTGGATTTTCTAATCAATAGTGAGGGCAAATCGACATTCCAAGGAGCAGTATGGAATTTTTTTCTCAAAACTAATGAATTTCTAACAGTGAATGTGGTTTTTATTCAGTAAAGTCCGTTCATTCCAAAATTGAATGTTACAAGCAAACTAAATGTTGAAGTACTGAACCAGATTTACTCTTTCTCTGCTTGACACCATATTTAGATTTTCAGATATTGCTCTAAAATGGTTCAAATCTTCTCTTACCGATTGCTACTAATTTGTCTCTCTTGGTGAATTCCAGTCTGAAATTGGTCCAGTTAAAGTGGTAGTGCACTTGTACACTGTACCTAAAAGTATCTTATAATAAAGCTTATCTGTGGGTACATGGATTATCTCCTAAATGTGCTCTGAAGGCATAGCATACTCATGACGCATGAGGAAGACCGGGTGAAGATGGAAGCCCTGTCAGCAGTGAGCATGCTGCTGGAGGGCTTAGTTTTTAGGTAAGTCTTTCAAAATGTGCAATGCATACTAGCACCCTATTACATTGTCGTGCAGGGAAAAGATTTTTTTTTTTTTTTTTTTGGCAGCCTTTACTACAGCTTTAAGTCCAGTGTCCTTCAGGCCTCTATCTTGGGTCTCTTACTTTTTAGCCTTTACATGTTTCCAATTGGTCAGTTGTTAAAATCACTTGGCTTCATATATCACTTCTATGCTGATGATACTCAGACAGAAATCCATACTAAGCCAGATTCTAATTTGTCCGTTTCTTTCCTATAAACGGTCTATATTGGGAAATCTGAGGGTGATTTTTAACAGTAGCTTAACATTTTATCCACATATACAGAATGTTCTCAGAGCATATTTTCCACTTGAGAAACATCACTTGACTATGCCCTATGTTATCATACACTGCGTCTGAAAAGCTGATCAATACATTTGTGTCCTCCCAACTTGAAGACTGTAATGCTCGACTTGCTGGGGAACTTAAATACATACTAAACAGACTACAGTTTACCCAAATTCGACAGCCAGAATCCTGGTTAAGTCTAGGGGGAGTGATAATATAACCCCTATCCTTGAGTCCTTTCACTGGCTACCTGTCAGGTTTCACATTGACTTCAAAATGCCTATGCCCACCTATAATGTTCTGGAAAGCTTGACACCCCATTATCCAAACTTTTATCACTCTTATCATCCCACATAACCTTCACTCTTCCAGTTATGTTTTTTTGTGTATTCCTCCAACCCAACTACACTCAATGTGGGACATGTCCTTCAGTGTGTCTTCAGTGTGCCCCAAAACTCTGGAATTGTCTTCCCAATAACCTCAGAGAATCCCCTTCTTCAAATAATTTTTTAATAAAAACTGAAAAAGTTTGTCTTTAGGTCTTTAGACAAGCCTTCACCTGTTTCTTTTCACGTGTATGATTTGTTTTTGTTTTTTTTAAGGTGCTATATAAAGCAAGATAACTATTATTATTAAAGTCACATCTAGATCTAAGAAACCCTAATGCCCCATACACACGGTCAGAAATTCCGACCTAAAAATCCGTCAGACTTTTTCCGACGGATTTTGTCCGATACTGGTGTTGCATACACATGGTTGGACAAAGTTGTCGGAAAATTTGAGAGCAGGATCTCAAATTTTTTCCGTCTGCAATTCCGATGGAAAAAGTCCGATGGAGCCCACACACGGTCGAATTTTCCAACAACATGGTCCGATCGGACCCGATAAGACCCCCCCTATTGTGGCTGGTTGCTGTGCTCCAGAAGAAGCTGTGTAATGCTGCTTGATTCTGAGATCCAAGAGACTGCTAGACAAGGAGTTGTAGGAGCCCACTGAGAGTTTGGTATTCTAAATCCTTATGTCCTTCCACTTGGTGGATTGGCAAAAGTCATACCACTTTATGCACAAATCCTCAATATCCTGTTATTCCCAAGAGAAAAACTTTAAACTTCTCTCCCAGTGGTACAGAGACCCTCAATCTCTACATAAAATATTTCCTGTCCATACCTATCTCGTGCTGAAGATGCGGCTCGGCAGATGGAAGCTATCTCCATATATGGTGGGACTGTCAGTCCATTTAGCCCCTCTGGTCGCAGGTTTTTGCCATATATAGCAGTCTATATGACCGGCCTTTGACGCTCTCCCCGGAGATAGCTTTACTATCAATGCTTCCTGGCAGAGGCGGCTCTCTAATTAGGCAAATTAGGCGGCCGCCGAAGGCCTCGCACTCCAAGGGGCCTCGCGGCCGCCTAGTTTGCCTGTGCTTGATCACTAGGGAAAAGGCATGCAGGCAGCCATAGGGCACACCGGGCGGGCCGCAAGTCCATGCGGGGCCCTAAAGCAGCTGAGCGCGCCGTGCAGCTGAGCGCGTCGCTCACCTGGCCTCCCCGCATCTGGCTCGCTGCGCTGCCTATTC
>CM053026.1:68138020-68165520 GCA_028564925.1 Lithobates sylvaticus
GCCACATCTGAAGAAGAGGAATTGTCTTGGGCCACACATAGAATACACTAACCATAAGGATAGCTGATGAGCAGAAAACGTCAGGCCGATCACAAGTTAATGATCACTGATATAGATAACGTACCTTTCTGAGTAATAAAACTTAATTTGTTTGTTACATTTTTTTATTATAAAAGACCTCCACTTTTATCCCACATCTTAAGGGACCAAATGAAGAGATGATAACCTCACCGTCTTCAATTATGGAGATGTTCCATGACTTTTACCAATCTCTCTACAATGTATCCCCTCAACAATCGGTACACCTCATTACTAGAGAAACCAACCAGACATACTACATAGCAGATACCCCACTACCGACTTTGAACATAGATACAACTGTCAACCTGGAAAACCTACTTACTGAGGAAGAGGATGCTAGGGCCATTGCTAATACACCAGCAGGTAAAAGTCCAGGTCCCAATGGATTCACGCCTAAATTCTATAAACTTTTTGCCCTGACCCTTATTCCTTTTTTGAGTAAGGTATTTAACTCTATAGCAAAAGGTTCCACCTTCTCTACACAAACCCTGGAGGCACACATCTTGCTTATTCCAAAACCAGAAAAAGACCCCTCCCTCTGTGCGAACTATAGACCAATATTGTTAAAAGGAATCGATCTAAAAATATTTACCAAGGTTCTAGCCAGCAGCATACAATCGTTATTGCCCCAACTAATACATCTTGAGCAAGTTGGCTTGATCAGTGGACGAGAGGCTAGAGATAACACAATTAAAGCCCTTCTGTTGACGGACTACACCCGTACACATGATATTCCTTTCTGCCTTCTAGCGATTGATGCTGAAAAGTCATTTGTTAGGGTAAGTTGGGAGTTTCTCTGACTCTCTCTTCAACAGATTGGACTAGGCCCCCATATGCTTTCATGGATAATGTCCCTCTACTCATCGCCTTCAGCTAGAATTAGTCCTCTGTGTTCCATATTTTTAACAGAACTCACCAAGGATGCCCCCTATCACCTCTTCTATATGTTCTTACGCCTGGTAATTGCCTTGCGTCAGAACCCAAATATAACAGGCATTCCTCTAGGTCCTCTCCATGCAAAAATGGCCCTATTCACAGACGAATTGCTTTTTATTTGTAACACAACCACATACATCCCTCCCCGCAATACAGGAATTCCAGAGATTTGGAGGAGTCAGTAATTTTAAGGTTAACTATAATAAAACAGAACTAAATATCTCCTTACCAAAAACGACTTTGACAAGAATTTTCACTAAGCTTCCTTTTAAGATTTGTTCTTCAATTCATTATCTAGGGATTCAGATACCAGCTTGGGCATCGCAATTGTATTCCTTGAATTTCCATTCTAAACTTCAAAAAATTCAAATGGACTTGACTTCTTACGCTTATAAAAAACTTTCATGGTTTGATAGAATTAATAGTCTCAAGATGGATATCCTCCATCAGTTTTTATATTTGTTTTAAATGATTACAATCCATATCCCTGCTTTGTATTTTCACAAAATCCACCAGATATTTTCCAAATTTGTTTGGAACTCTGCTTGTCCTAGAATATTTTTTTTTACATTGTCGCTACCAAAACAGAGAGGAGAAGCAGGGGTACCCAATATTTCTTTCTACCACAAAGCAACAATATTTACACATATTGTTGATTGGATACACCAACATTTGTCCAAGTTATGGGTACAATTGGAAAGTCATATGAACCCTATAGACCTTTGTGCCCTTCCATGGACTTTACCAACTTTTCGCAAAGGCCCCCTAATTCCTGTTGAACTTACCCGACAAACACTTCATATGTGGGACCGGGCGATATCCACTCTTTGTAGATCTAGATATCTAGGCCCCATGACTCCTTTCTTTGGTACTCTGGCTTTTTTGCCAGCCTTGCAATCAATTGAGTTTGGCCCCTGGAGCAAACAGGAACATAGGAGACTGTCGCAGGTCCTTCAGTCAGATATGTCACTAATGGTATCATCTATGTCTGCAATGACTTTAAGCAATTCCACACATTGGTTACACAGACATCAGGCCCTGTCTTATATAAATATCTATTTCAACACCTCTAGACATCCTTACTGAACCAACTGATTTGGAATATTTGCTTATTCAGAAGGAACCACCTGCACATACAGTCTCTTTACTGTACTCTATACTCATGACATTGGCACATCCAGACCTTCCTCATTTTACGCAGAATTGTGAAAAAGACCTTCAACAGACTAGCTCTCCCTCGGATTGGCAAAAATGCTTTACCCTTACCCACAAAATGTCACTTTCTACGAAAAACCGAGAAAAGGGGTACAATTTGATCTAGATGGTAAAGATGTCCCTCTGTCTTACATCACTTCAACCATGATGTATCAGATACATGCTGGCGATGCCTTACCGCTAAAGGAAACATGCTTCATAGTTGGTGGGAATGCCCACCTTTGTGCATGTTTTGGAAGCAAATTTTCGATCTATACTGCAAACTTACTAATACCTTTATCCAACCATCGCCCATGGTGGCTCTCCTGTCCATGATACCTGGTTCTCCTCAGTCAGTGAAAAAAGATATCCTTAGACACTTTCTCAATGCAGATTGAACAGTTATCCCTCGACATTGGAAATCGACTTTCATACCATCCCTGGGGGAATGGACAATTGATCTAGACTCTATTAGAAAACTGGAGTGGCTGTTGACACAAGAATTGGGAGTAGAAGAAAATGTTTCCCATACCTGGAATGACTGGGTCAGGTGTAGAGAATCACCTGAGTTCCTGATTTGGGCTAAAGGAAACTTGGCCATTGGACCAGATGAGCCATGGTGGAGTATCTAGGTAAACAAATATTTCCTAACCTTGGTCTATATTTCCCCCTTAACTAGTAACCCCCCCCCCCCTCCTTTTATATTTTTGCTCTTTCTTTCCATGTTTAATGTATATATTACGAATATTATACATAAAGATGTGACCCCCTTAACAAAAGCAGATTACATGATTAATTAAAATTAAACCCAAATTTCTTGACTTTTGTGAATATCAAAATAGGTACTTACTGCACTAACTGAGGAATATATACCCTTGATATACAAGGGATAAATAATGCATCTTAAACATCATTATACATTTTTATATACTTACCCACTCTATTATGTCTATTAGAAAAATGTACTCTTCATCCTTGAAAATAGTTGCTTAGAAATATAGGTACTGACGAAAACTGATTGTGAAGAGTGGGTCATTTTTCTTTAGGAAGATAAAAATGATAAAAGTCCAGTAAAGAGATACTGTAAAATGTTTGTTCAGCCACACGTGCTTGGTAACTGCAAAGATGTTTTTACAAAAAATTTAAAAAGAATCAACATTTTGAAGTAAGTTTACGATTTTGTGTTGGGCTGCATTCATAGCCGTCTTGGGCCATATGCTGCTCGAGGGCTGCAGAATGGACACCCCTGAACTATACCATGACATAGATAATAAAAATCTTCACAAACACAGTAAACTCACTTTACGGTGAGTGTCTTTATTAGGCATGAGCAAGATTTCAGAATTTCCTATTTTTTTGCAAATTTTTACCATTTTACAGAGAAGAGTCATAGTCAATTGTGTAAAGAAAATTAAGATTGATTTTAAGCAAGCAACAGGCTATAAATGCCTTTTAATTATCCTGGGCCTGGTCTTGTGCCAAAAGGCCCTTCCTTAGACTCTTTATTATTACTTTACCTTTTTTCATACAAGGAAAAGAATACAGACAGTGAAAAAGTAAAATAGGAAATTTAAAGTGCCAATACACAAAAAATCTCAGAAAATAAAGAAAAAAATACAAAAATAGAGGAGACTGTACACTCTACTCCACCGCAAAAAAAAAAAACACACACACACACGCACTACAAATAAAATAAAACTCACCTATGCGCCTGTAGGAGATGTACTACAGATGATTTTGCTACAAAATCAGTTTAACTGAAATCACTCCACTCATCCATAGTTTCACTATGACCTTTGCTTTCAGAGGTCACCAGTACCCTACAACAGATGCCATGACTTCTACAACCTAGGCCACATGCAGCTCTTTTACGCTAGAAATTATAGAATATACTTCTCAGCTGTATGCAACCAAGGAAAATTACTGACTAGGATTCATAAACTTTGCAGTTACCATCAATGTCATTATACAGTAATAATGGCATGTGGAATGTCAAATGAAAAAAGTACCATATCTATAAAAAGTGGAAATTCATCACCATTTTAATGTGCCATTTTACATAAATTGCATCCTGTAACTCCTATTGGGATCCTTTGCATATATGCTCCATATACCATATCTCCCTCCTATCTCCATTTTCATTTCATCAGCAGTTCTATACCATTTAAGATTAGAGTGCTGTCATCTACACTTATCATTTTATATTATGTAGACAGGCTCACATGAATACATTCATAATCTTGTCAATGGGGAAGTAATGAAAACTTGCTGGTATTTATCACTAAACTGTTGAAGATAAAAACATTCACAGTTGATGTGTTTTTAAATCATATTTTGAGAGGTCACAAACCAAAGTACCATGCAACATAAATAAATTAGTTTCCTCACCTTTATCAAAAAAAAAAGGTCTCAATTTTGTTAAAAAAATAAATTACATAGATCCCCAAATAGATTTTTGTTGTAAGGACCAGCCTTGAACCTTTGCCATGTGCTGGTTGTTACTCAGCACTGCAGCTCAGGTTTCTACTGTACATACCTGGTTTTACTAGTGGAGTTTAAAGCAAGGCCACAGCTTCAATCTAGCACCTGATCAACAGGCATGCAAATTGTAGCTTCTTATTTTTGCTCATATTTTGTATGTTCATTAAACAATATGAATACTGTGACTTTGAAACACATTATTTTTAGAACGTATTGTTTATCGTTGCTGTTTTATTGAAGTTTAACAGATATACAGTAGCCATTTTGTATGCTTAGGTTATACAGTTGTGCTCATAAGTTTACGTACCCTGACAGAATTTATGATTTCTTGGCCATTTTTCAGAGAATATAACACAAAAACACTTCTTTCACTCATGGTTAGTGTTTGGCTGAAGCCATTTATTATCAATCAACTGTGTTTACTCTTTTTAAATCATAATCACAACAGAAACTACCCAAATGACCCTGATCAAAAGTTTACATACCCCAGTTCTTAATACGTGTATTGCCCCCTTTAACATCAATGACAGCTTGAAGTCTTTTGTGGTATTTGTGGATGAGGCTCTTTATCTTCTCAGATGGTAAAGCTGCCCATTCCTCTTGGAAAAAAGCCTCCAGTTCCTGTAAATTCTTGGGCTGTCTTGCATGAACTGCATGTTTAAGATCTCCCCAGAGTGGCCCAATGATATTGAGGTCAGGAGACTGAGATGGCCACTCCAAAACCTTCATTTTATTCTGCTATATTCAATGACAGGTCAACCTGGCCTTGTGTTTTGGATCATTGTCATGTTAGAATGTCCAAGTACGTCCCATGCGCAGCTTCCTGGCTGATGAATGCAAATGTTCCTCCAGTATTTTTTGATAACATACTGCATTCATCTTGCCATCAATTTTGACCAAATTTCCTGTGCCTTTGTAGCTCACACATCCCCAAAACATCAGCGATCCACCTCTGTGTTTCACAGTAGGAATGGTGTACCTTTCATCATAGGCCTTGTTGACTCCTATCCAAATGAAGCGTTTATGGTTGTGGCCAAAAAGCAAAATTTTGGTCTCATCATCACTGCCAGAAGGTTTGAGGCTTGTGTCTGTGCTTTTTGGTGTATTATAAGCGGGATACTTTGTGGCATTTGTGTAGCAATGGCTTTCTTATAGCGACTTGACCATGCAGCAAATCTTCCTTCAAGTGCCCCCTTATTTTGCATCTTGAAACAGCCACGCCACATGTTTTCAGAGAGTCCTGTATTTCACCTGAAGTTATTTGTGGGTTTTTCTTTGCATCCAAAACTATTTTCCTGGCAGTTTGGCTGAAATTTTAGTTGGTCTACCTGACCGCGGTTTGGTTTTAACAGAACCCCTCATTTTCCACTTCGTGATTAGAGTTTGAACACTGCTGATTGGCATTCTGAATTCATTGGATATCTTTTTTATATCCCTTTCCTGTTTTATACAGTTCAACTACCTTTTCCCGCAGATCCTTTGACAATACTTTTTGCTTTCCCCATGACTCAGAATGCAGAAACGTCAATGCAGCACTGGATGAAAGATGCAAGGTTCTGTCAGGAGTCCAGAAACCTTTTATACACACACACTAATTACAAGCAAACAGATCACAGGTGAGGATGGTTACCTTTAATAGCCATTCAAACCCCTTTGTGTCAACTTGTGTGCATGTTATCAGGCCAAAATCACCAGGGTATGTAAACTTTTGATCAGGGTCATTTGGGTAGTTTCTGTTGCCATTATGATTTAAAAAGAGTAAACAGAGTTAACTTATAATAAATGGCTTCAGCCAAACACTAACCACAAGTGAAAGAAATTTTTTTTTGTGTTATCGTTCATATTCTCTGAAAAATGGCCAAGTAATCATAAATTCTGCCAGGGTATGTAAACATATGAGCACAACTGTATGCGTGTTCTGCCCCCTTGTGGTGGGCTATAAATACAAGGGGAGACAGCCTATCTGAGCTCTAAGCCTCCCACATGGACAGGAAGGAAAGCTACAACATGTAATGCTGTTCTGAACATGTGGCCTCCTATTTCGGGTACCGGAATTCAGGTTATAGACTTTGATGAGAGGACTACTTTATCTAGAGGTATGAACTGGGCAGCCTAAGCTAGGATGAACTAGAGCTATGTATGGAGGAATCTGTGAAATAAAATAAATATACTGTGATATTTATATTCGCTTATTCTGTGTAAGCTTTCAAAAGATTGTGAGACGAATTCCTTAAAATATTTCTGAGTCAGCGATAAATCAAAATGTGTGTTTTATTGTACACACCAAAATAGAAAAATACTTACAAAAATAGTACAAGATACAAAAATAATATGATGCTTATTATATGAGCAGAGCAGAGCACGTGCTCATGAAAAGGAAAATGGCTGATTAACCCTTTGTGTGCAGAAGGAATATATGTGTCCGTGTGTGCTTCTAAGAGAGGAGCTGTGTGTGTGATGGTCAAGCTGTGTGTAGAGCAGGAAGTCAGAGAGCAAGAATATCAGCCTGCAAGCACTTTTATGAAACAGACCAACCTTAAAATTGCCGCCGAAATATAACCACACCTTCCTTCTTAACTCAGCCCACCAATGTAATGTGTCATGAGTGAACACATCACACAACATCTGGAATACATCAGCCACACATTCCCTTCTTGCTTTAAACACAGTTCTTTCATAAGACAGGAAATGACTTAGAAACAGACTGAAACCTTATCTACAAAACTTGGGGGAGGGTAACTAGCCTTTTCCTTCAAACTAAATATCAGTTACATAGGACTTCTTAATAAACATATATAATATTACAATGTCCATAACACATCTAAAACAGCTTTTAAAACTCAAACCCAGCTGAATATCACATCTGAAGCCTATTAAAAGCAAAAACCCATTCACACTAATTTAAAAGGGACTCTGCAGAGATATATATTTTTTAAACCAAATTAAATTTTGAATATTAAGAATATAACATTCCCCTCTGAAATATGAATAATGATCATACTTCATATTTTAATACATTCACCATCATTCATATCACATTCTCACAGTTTTTGATCTAATATTTTCAGATGTAATTTCATTAGTAACCGAGTTTGAAATTCCAAAACCCATTCTTCTTCTAAGCATATTTTGCAATAAATCATCTCCTTTCTTAATTTCACTTCTAATTCTAAAAAATAATCTTTTCATTCTAAACATTAAACATAACTGGAATATAAGGAATAACATAATAATAATAAAAAGAATAACTACAGGATGTGATAAAATATTTCCTGCTGCTGAAGTTATCGATGTTTTTCCCCACATTGATACACTATTACTGAATCTTTTCCACCAATTACTTCCTGAAAATTGTGACCATTGATGTGATATTTCTTGCAAATTACCTTGTTCGTGTTTAAACAATACTTCTGCATTCTGCAATTCCTTAGCCAAAGCTATCAATAAACCTTTATCCTTTTGGATTACATTTGCCCATTTTTCCCATGGAAATTCATCTATTTGGGATATATTATATTGAGTGGGAAGTGCACTTATATTTTTCATAAACATATTTGTCAAATTAGTTCTTAAACCATTAATACTTATTGCATCAATATCTCCTTCTATACAATACAGACCTTGATTCAGATTTTCTGTACTTGTACAAGAAGAGAAAAACGTTTTAACCCTTTCTGTATCTGTCATGATCTGAAAACAAACCTTTTTCCTATCTACGCGAGTGATTAATTCAGAAATTGTTTCAACTTTTTCTATTCTTGCGGAACATAATGTATGATTATGATAACAAGAATGAAATATGCTTTTATCTTGATTAGGTAAACAAATAACTTTAGACTGGAATTGTAAACATGATGACAGATCTAATTGTTCTAATTCAGAATTTTCATTGATAAATGCAAAATCTGTATATTGTAATCTTTAATATAATAATTGTGTACTACTGACAGGTAATCCTAAAACAGTGATTGGAACCAAAATTTGTTCTTTTCCGGCTATTGGAATCATAGAAGAACTATAACATATACCCTGCGTGCATCCTATCCATTTATTTACCCATAAATCTGTATGATTTATAACATATACATATTCTCTGGGTAAATTCTGTAAAATGCCAAAAGGAGTTATTCCACTTTGAAATGCTTGCGCAATTATTTTAAAATTAGTGGAATATTCCGTCTGGATTTCTAAACATGCTCTGGCTATATGAGAATGTTGTTCACTTATCATCAAATCAAGAGTAATATTTTGGAGATTTAAAATAGATGGACCCATGACATTAGCTGTTTTAATTACCATATTTTCTAAAATCTGATTTAAATGTTTTTGAATTTTAATACCATTACTCCCCACTAAACCAGCGGTCTCTAGATCAGACTTTAAAGTATTGATATCCATACTATTAGTTATACTCCCGATTGTGCCAATTCCTCCTAAAACACCTTCAACTATACCACGCTTATATCTGTTATTATTCCTATTATTAATTCCAAACCATCTCTCTATACCCAATTCCATATTAACCAAATGTCCTTGACATTGTGGAAACCTTGTAGAAATCTTCCATTCTGATACATTAAAGTTCCACAAAACAATGACAAACTTTCCTTCTCTCAAAAGAGTTCTGGATTGGAAATGGTTAATCTGAAAAGGAGTCGCAGAGACACTGTTCTTGTTAACACATGGAGTTTTCCTTGGAGACACTACAATAACATTTGCCTTAGCACATTTCACAGGATAATTTCCCATTGATATGCAACATTGATATACACCAGTATCATTCAAAGATACACTCATTTGTTGATAAACAAATGTATTATTAATCCAATTTACACTACCAAATATCCCTTTATGGATTATAATATTATAACTATGAGAAACACTTCCTAGAAATTCACCATTCCTTTTCCAAGTTAATAATGAATTTTGAGGTAAAGATATTTTTGTATTACATATCAAATGCAAATCATCTTTATCTTCCATAATTTTCAAAGATTGTGGGAAAATATTAACTTCTGGAACAATCATGTCGACTATTGAAATATTAATTTTGACACTTAATTGAGTTAATTTTCTTGTTATTTTAAAATCCCATGTTCTTACAATATCTCCTTTTTCATCTCCTATGATGTTTAAATATTTTGGATTCAATATTTTTACAAAACTTTGAAAAAGATAATAAAATTGATCTGAGGGATAAAATATTTTCCCTGATCTTGACATGGTATTAGTAACATCTCCAGCCCACATTGTTGAATCATTACCTTTTAAATATATGGACCAGAAACTCCTCAACAATATATTACATTCAAAAGTTCCGGTTTCGTTGTTTAGTCTATAAAATCCCTGCATTTTGACAAAATTTGTTTTGGATTCTATATTAATTTTGATTTCAATATTATTACTATGAATGAAATACAATTGCAAACAGCAATCATATCCCTGTCCTACACATACAAATCCATATAAATCTTCTGCTGTATTAATATCAACATATCTAAAATCATGATTTTTATCATATACATTAATATCAATAACTCTCTCATTTTTGTCCTTTGTAATGATATCAGCATTGTTATCTTTTTGTTCCTCTGTATTTATACCAATGTCAACTTCTCTTTTACTTCTGAATAATGCAAGATCTTTGTGGTGTAATTCTTCCATCCTGTTAACCTCTGCATAACTGGAACAGTTTGTGATATATTTTACCACATATAACATTGTCACTAGGGAAAAGATGAATCCTGTGATAATGATCAATCTTGTCTCTTTAACACTTTTCTTTTGTTGCGCTGACACTTCTTCTTCTTTTTGGAATCCATGATTCCTCCAGATCAGATTTTTATAATTCATTCCTTAAAAAATAAATGCAGCATCATTATCTCGGAATATACAATTTGTTATTTCCACATTTATATTGTTTATATACATTTTTCACTAAACTGAGAAGGTATTTAAACTATACCATCTCATAGAAAATATCAAATTGACCTTTCTAATTATTTTCCACTCCCTAAAACTTTAGCTCCGCCTATGAGAGCATCTCATTTTTATTTCTGTCTTAGACTTGTGCTAACAACATCTATTTTTGTTCCAAATAAACCTTTCCTGTTCTTGGTCAACTAAATAGACCGCTTATCTTGTATAAAAGATAATTTTGGTTTAATAATAAAACAACAAAATGTTATAAAAACAATATCAATTACAGAATATCAAAAATAGATTATTCTTAAAATGAAGATTAAATCCAATATGTGTCTGTATGTAACAACAATTCACATTGTATATGTATGTCTTGGATGGACTAGAATGAGTCTCCCTGGAATGCGTGTCCTGCAGAATAATTGACTGTCTCTTGTTACACGCTTCTACTCCTACAGCCCCCACTTCTCCCTATTCATAGTTCTCCTGAGCTTTCTTGTACCACAGGAATGCCCGCCAATTTTGAATGAGCAATTGCATTTCCCTCCAACTTTCCTAAAAAGATGGGCGTTGCTTATTCTAAAATTCCTAAGGGTAGGCTGTATACAATCTAAATCTCTTTTTACCTTTAAAACAAATACTACATATCAGTATATATACAAATTATTTCTTAATAATCTCCCAATCAAAAAACATTGTAAAAAATAAAAAAACATATTCTTAGCTAACATAAGGACATTTTTATCTTGAATTAACCTCCTTTCTCAGCTAGACATATGTGAAGGGACAAATTTTTTTTTTCAGCCATTTTGACTCCTTCATAGACTTACTTTGATGCAAAAACAAAAATTCATGGGGAAACACATACAACATTTTCCTTCAAAAGAAGAATACTTTGTAACAGCAGAACTTTACACCCATTAATAATGAATGAAACAGTTTCCTTTTATACCCAAAACTGGAAAAACATAATTAATCAACATCCTGTTACTAAAGCATCATCATTAGTGAATCCCATCTGTAGGTGCTGTGGTATAATAGGACACGAAATTCCAATCTAAACGTCATGTAATGGAATTTAGTTTTCATAAACCAATATAAATTCCATAAACAACCTATGAAAAACAAAAAAGTGATTTATTCCCTTTTTATTCTTCTTAAAGCGACGGAATCTGTGTATCTATTTCTTCACAACATCAATAGAACCCATTGAAGATTGGAATCACTAATTCTCCAAATAAAGCTGCTTCCTTTGCTAATTCAATGTGTCTGTAACTCTATTGCTTACAGATAACTCACTATCAACTTTTTATGTGTTAGAACTTTTCTTTTTAACAATAATACTTTGCAAGGAAATTACTAAGAGAGAGAATTACTCTGTTGTCTTTAAACAAAATGTATTCAATTGCTAATTGAGTACACAGCTGGAAATGTATTCAACTACTAATTGAGTACAAAGCTGTTCTTTCTTTTCAAGTGAACTAAACCTTTTCAGTGTTCAACCTGAACAAACCAAAAAATAGAAATATAATCATAACGAGAAAAAATAAAAATAATAACCCAGAGGATTATCCTTGAAAATATTAAAAATATATCAAAGTCCTCAACCAAATCTCTGAAACTATCCATGCAGTTCATTTAAGGACTGCTAACAATGTTTTTCACAGTGTTATATGTTACATAATGATACCTGCCCTGTCTGATGGAACTATTTTCTGTTTGCAAACTTTGCATTTGGGTCTTCAAAGGGAAATAGGTTTGATTATTTTGACCCCTATACTTCAAATTACTGCACATTCTAACAGAATAGACTTCGTAAGTCCTTGGCATTGTTTTCGGATAGCACAACCTCTTTTGCATATCATTATTATTATTAGCCTTTAAACAAAACCTGGCTATGTGGCCCTCTCATTTGCAAACAAAACATTTAAGAGTTGCTTTTTTTCCACAAACCTTTCTTTGAGCATATGGTGATGAAAATTTACATTTCTGTTTAATATTAGTATGACTGACGTCAACTGACTTCGCACTTTCATTGTCTGAAAAAATACTAATAATAGATTCATCTGACTCAATTCCTGAATCAAAATTAACCCTTACATCTGACTTAGTCACATGTGTGGAACACTGAGCATGTGCAAAAACCTGAGTGTCCAATAATTGTTTTCTAAGTAGACTTATAATGTTCTCATGTTTAATCCTTTCTTGAGTCAAAAAAGCCATACGACTTTCTTTTTCTTTAAACGATTGCAATAATGCATTCATTTTATGTTCCAATTCAACTTTTTCAGTCAATAATTGTTCAATACATAAATCCTTTTGTGTATGAGCAATTTCTGTTACATTTTGCATTTCATTAAATCTTGTTACTAACTTCATTACATTACGTAACTTTTTCTTTGTTTTAACTAATGAATATTTATCCTTGTCAATGTCAGCGTTTGCTTGCAGACATTGACTATACATTGCTTTCCATAAAACATCATCAGAGATGTGTTTCGATAAACCTTTAAATTCCAATGTACTTTTATCAGCTAAAACAGTTACAAATTCCATAGTAAGTATGTAAATTTCTACTCACCACATAAAAAACGTTCCCCGTCTTTTCTTGCTTGACTCGCTTAAATTACTTACTTTCGACAAAAGGAATCGGGCTGGCTAGCCAATGAAATAAAATAAATATACTGTGATATTTATATTCGCTTATTCTGTGTAAGCTTTCAAAAGATTGTGAGACGAATTCCTTAAAATATTTCTGAGTCAGCGATAAATCAAAATGTGTGTTTTATTGTACACACCAAAATAGAAAAATACTTACAAAAATAGTACAAGATACAAAAATAATATGATGCTTATTATATGAGCAGAGCAGAGCACGTGCTCATGAAAAGGAAAATGGCTGATTAACCCTTTGTGTGCAGAAGGAATGTATGTGTCCGTGTGTGCTTCTAAGAGAGGAGCTGTGTGTGTGATGGTCAAGCTGTGTGTAGAGCAGGAAGTCAGAGAGCAAGAATATCAGCCTGCAAGCACTTTTATGAAACAGACCAACCTTAAAATTGCCGCCGAAATATAACCACACCTTCCTTCTTAACTCAGCCCACCAATGTAATGTGTCATGAGTGAACACATCACACAACATCTGGAATACATCAGCCACACATTCCCTTCTTGCTTTAAACACAGTTCTTTCATAAGACAGGAAATGACTTAGAAACAGACTGAAACCTTATCTACAAAACTTGGGGGAGGGTAACTAGCCTTTTCCTTCAAACTAAATATCAGTTACATAGGACTTCTTAATAAACATATATAATATTACAATGTCCATAACACATCTAAAACAGCTTTTAAAACTCAAACCCAGCTGAATATCACATCTGAAGCCTATTAAAAGCAAAAACACATTCACACTAATTTAAAAGGGACTCTGCAGAGATATATATTTTTTAAACCAAATTAAATTTTGAATATTAAGAATATAACAATCTGTGAGAGACTGTTTGACCCTAATTCTGTTTCTGCAAGAAGTAAATTTAATGAAAGTTTGAAAAGTGTCTGATCTGAAGTTCTTTTTTAAAAGGGGTTCATCCAAGGCCTAAACGAACATGGCTTGTAACAGGGGACAAAGAGGAATTCAGGAGTGAACGCTATTAAGTGGTGAAGATGAGGAGGCTAATTTGCCGTTGCCATGAGTAACCGAAGAAGTGTTGGATGCTAGCCAGCCAGCAAGAGAACAATGTGACTTGAAAGGGATGACGGTGAGCTCTGGTACCTAGTGTTTTTTTTAGCTTAATCCCCTCCCTAGCAACCCTATACATGGGACCTATATTGCGGTATGAAGCCCCTATGGATCTTGCCTGCATGTCACAAAGAAGAGTGAGGATCTATAAAAGTACAGAACCTCATAAATATGTAGAGAATTTGTGTTTATTACAGAAGAAGTCTCGAATGTGTCACTGGGACTGAGACGACATGGAAGCTGGGCTAAAGGAGCAGGATACAGACTCTACAGTATCCCCTTGAAAATGCTGCACCACGAGAAGAAAGTCTACATACAGTTAGGCAAGTGTTATGTCACTGTTAAGTGAACTGTGCACAAAGAGTTCATTATAACAAAAACTATGCTTGCTTCTAAGTCTGGAATACCTCTTTTAATGAAGATTTCTCATGACCATGATCTCCACACAGGCATTAACATGTATTGTGTGTAGAGTCCCCAATCTGGCATGTTAAGCCCTGCTCACAACTGTCTGCTATAGAGGTTTTGGGGCTCCCTCTAAAAATACATACCAGACGCTTATGCTTGATGATGGTCTGCTATAGATGTTTCCCTCAAATTCCATACCATACCCTTTTGGATTACTTTAGAAATGGGCAATACTAAATATTTCCACTGACAAATTTGTGAACTTGCTTCCAAATCCAAACCATAGGCAATTTTAAGGGAGACCCAATGCATAAACAAAGTTAAAAAGTCCATACCCGACCCTTATTTGAGCATGCAGTCTGGCAGGCCAGGAAAAGGGGGGGGGGGGGGCTCAATCATACCAGAGCACATGCCCTCAACATGGGGAGGGTACCATGTCATGAGACCACCCTGGTAAAGAAACGGTGGTTGAGCGGTGTATGCAGACAGGGGGGAGGGGGGGGGAATCAGAATCTGTAAGTAACCTTTAAAAATAAGGGTGCCACCAGACAACCCCATATGTGAATGAGCACCCTACTCATTCACACTAACAATGTAAATAGTAAATAAAGACACACACTTTTCAACAAGTCCTTTATTAACAACCTCTTTGTACAAGATACATTTATGCCCCTTACACGCGGTCGGATTTTCCAACGGAAAATGTACAATGGGAGCTTTTTGTCGGAAATTCCAACCGTCTGACATTTTCCATCGAAATTTACGTCATACAAAATTTGAGATCTGGATCTCAAATTTTCCGACAACAAAATCCGGAAATTCCTATTGTGTGTACACAACTCCGACGCACAAAGTTCCACGCATGCTCGGAATCAAGCAGAAGAGCCGCACTGGCTATTGAACTTCACTTTTCTCGGCTCTTCGTACGTGTTGTACGTCACCGCGTTCTTGGCGTTCGCAACTTCCGACCAACTTTGTGTGACCGTGTATATGCAAGACAAGTTTGAGCCAACATCCGTCGGAAAAAATCCATGGATTTTGTTGTTGGAATTTGCAATCAATGTCCGATCGTGTGTATGGGGCATTTGATCCTTTCAGGACATGCAAGGGTATTTGACCTTTCACCTATTATTTTTTTAATATCTTGATTTACGACACGCTCTATCGCTGCAGGCCAAAACAACCAATATGGGATTGATCTCAACTCCCCCCAATTGATTCCCAGGCCATTTCTGCAGATAAGAGGGGCCTTATTCCTTCTCTGTAGGCTTGGTTTCCACTATTGCAACCCCAAAGTCGCACAAAATAATAGTGCGACTTTGCAATTCGATTTTTGTTGCTATTTGACGCGACTTTCCAAATGACTGTGCGACTTTGATGTTCTGTGATTTAGTCATAGTGATATAATTTCTTATCCTGCTTAGTCATTTCCCCTTCCTCTTTCGTTGTCACGTGTTGTATAGTGCTTAGCAAACATGTTGTCTATGCAATATGTTGGGTCAGCAGTCATGGCTGCTGTAGCAGCATTAATAGATGAAGAGGATAACCGGAGGAGGAGAAGGCATAGGTTTTGGATCCATCCCGTCATCGCCCAAAGGGAGGAGAGAGGCCAGTTTTGGGTCCTTTACAACGACTTCTGTGCTCATGAAGACAAATTCTTCAACTACACATGGATGTCAATTAGAAGGTGAGAACATTTGTTTATGTCAACTTGCAAATGCTCCAAGATATATTTAGGAAAATGTGTATATGCATGGTCACTATGTCTCTTTTTCTAATTTTTAGCTTTGAATAGCTAGAAGTGTTAACAAAAACCTGATCAAATGATAAAAAAATTGGAAATATAGTTAAAAATGGTCAATTTTGACATGGTCAATGTAGCTAATAGCCATATATTTTCTTTTTACAGTTTTGATGAATTGTTGGATTTGCTCTCTAGCCATCTAGAGTGACAAAACACCAGTTTCTGAAGGAGTATTCCGGCTGTTGAAAGACTCATTATAACATTGAGGTAACTTTTCATACCTACTTTTTATTTTCCTTACCTCATATGTGGCATTTGGAGATCCAAATCATTCTTTGATCCTCTTTACATGAATTTAAATAATAAATACTAGCATGTTATTGAGGGTGTAATTGTTTTTACCATATTAATTGTCCCTGTACATCACCAGTGTCTTTCTCCTACTCCTCTTCTTCCTTCACTTCCTCAGGCACCTCCTTCCAAGCTCGTTTTTAGTACTAATATAGAAGTAGCTTATTGTTAATATGCATCATTCTAATAAACTGTATTTACTCTGCCATTTTAGATACCTGGCAACTGGACATTCTTTTACAAGTTTGCAATTTGAGTTCTTGGTTGGCAAAACTACTGCCAGCAATATTGTACATGATACTTGCAAAGACCTTCCTCTTTGTCTTTTCTCTGATTTCCCACTTTTCAGGTGCACAATCCCTTCCCCTGCAGCGCCACCTTCTTGTCTAACTTCCCTCATGTTTCTTCTCTGTTCTCTTCCCCTTCTGGACTTGTATAGGCTGTATATTGCACCACTGTTTGGGCATTGGCTGGCTCAGGAGATGCCCCATTGTTGTGTGGAACCTCTCCAAGACCATCTGGCCTCTAACAATTATAGGCTATGCTTAATAACTGCTATTGTGTCAGTTCTCGGTTTTCTTATATTGCCTTGTTTTTGTCTAGCAAGCCAACCCTGGTTACAAATGTCAAAGCTAGCCCCTACATGTGATTAAACACAGCTGATCACATGGTAAAGGACCACTGTGACTGGCCATTTACCATGATCTGTGATCGCTGTGTCCAAAGGACACAGTGGTCTCAGAACGTGCCTGATGCACGGTGCAGGGGGTGCGCAGGGGCAGGATTCTGAGAGGACGTCTATGGACATCCTCCAAGAACTATAGTACCAAGCTGTAGCCGTCTTTGGCTATAGCGTGTTACTGAAGTGGTTAAATATATATTATGTAGATCTATGTGTGTCCCAAGCATGTTTGAATCCACTTACTGTTGACCGGCTCACTATCTCTGCTGAAAATTTCCAAGCATCAACTACTCTTTCAGTAAAGTAATACTTTTTAAGGTTAGTTTTAAACTTTCCTCCTGCTAGTTTGAAGTCATGTCCCTGTGATCTTGTTCTTAGTGGGAGCTTATAGAAGACATTACAAGGAGGCAGAAAGAAACAATATCAAGAAAAATAGATAACAGGGCCATTACATAGTGGATGTATATGGATTATTTTTGGAGAATTAGGATATGTCACTTTAAGGTTAGAAAAGATAATACATAATAAATAAAAACAATACATAATATAATAACCAACATTAATTAAACAATTTTTGCCTGGAGTTTAAAGTGTTTGTAAATGCAAACCGATACAATACAATCCTATTGTCCCTTCCACAATCACTGAGCTTGTTGCCCCATTTACAGTGATAAAAAAAATCTCTGAAAAAGACATTCTTGTTCTTTTATTTGGCATTTACAAAATCGCTCAGTCCCCGTCTCTTCTCTTAGCAGCTTTGGAGGGCTGGGGACAGAGACTGTAAATGACTCATAGCAAAGTCCTGAAGTCCGCATGGGAGCCGCTGTCAATCATGGTGGTGAGGATTGGGCTATGGGAATGTTGGCATATGACTAAACAGGCTGGCTAGGGAACCACAGGCTCACTGTTCCCTTTGTAACCTGAACTGTATATATTTTTTTAAAGCTAACAAATCCATGGATAGCATTGAAAGAATAAAGCAGAAAAAGGAGCGTTTAAACTGGCGGTAGCACCAAATATTTTTGCAAATATGAAAGAAAAAAAAAAGGTAGGAAAATTTTTTTTAATCAATAAACACATTTCCATTTTTTTCTTTAACCATTACTTAGCATGCACACCCTTGGGTTTTGTTTACATTTGCGTCAGCCCTTGTTGCCCCACCACAGAACGCTCTTCAGAGGGTGACTGACAGGCGGCTGGGAGGCAATATGTCGACTCCTTTGCACATATTTTAACCTTCAAAAGCCCGCCCCACCATGCTGCAACAGCCTGCAGTGCCCGCAGGTGGTTGTGGTACGCCCCCCTTACTTACACGGGTCGGTACTACCCACTAGATGCAACAGGGGGCATCATTTTTGTGGCATCCATAGCATGTGTTAAAACTGCAGCTCAACAACCTATTTTTATTACTATTATTTTTTACAACACAACCCCCCCGCTTCCCAGCCAAGACAAGGTTACCTATGCCATTAATGAAAACAATTATCCTAGATCTGCTTTAACAATTTGTGTGTTAGGAAGGAGGAGGGTGAGCTAAACAAATATGTTTTATTTGAAACCAACAGTGTGTATATTGGAGTGGCATTTTGTTGGAAAACCGCTCTGCAAAATCGGCAGATTATTTTATTTATACAGAAATTATAATTTTTTTCTTTGTGCTTCTGTGACTGTTTTAGGCAAAGCGCTGATGTTTATTCTTTGGCTCACATTGGCACAACATCCTTCCTCCTACTTTTATTAAAATGGTAATTTATGTAAATTCTCCAAGAACAGCAGGTGGAAAGAAAGTTCTCTTGCTTTTCTATTTCTTTATTTTTAGACATTTCAGTAATAATTAGTCATATTTGTGCTTCAGAAATATTTAAAACATTTTTTTAAGTTCTAATCTGGGTTTTATTCATCTATTTATTTATTTGTGCATTCATTATAAAAGTTGCTATAAAGGCTTTTCGTTACACATTTCAAGAAGAAAAATTCTGCTAATGAGACTGTGCTATGATGCAAGGGGTAGAAAACAGAACAATTCGTGTTATAGGCTAACCAATTAAAGTTTATAGAATATATATAAGTAAGTAAAATGTAAGTTTCATTTTAAAGGCATTTTTTTTAATTCTTGCAAACATTTTATAATGCACATTTTATGCCTGAAGATTGCTTAAAACCTAAAAACATTTTATATTTACTGAGAGCAGAGATAAAATAAAATGGCGGCAATCGCAATTTTTTTATTTCACATGATAGTTGCGCTACTGTTTATAAAATCTATATTTACAATAAAAATACACTCAAATACATTTTAGAACACACTAACACAATATAATACCCATTGTTTCGGAAAGATATAAAAAGAGGAGGTTACATCAAGTAAAAGGATACTAAATATGTTAAGCTTTAAAATTGCATGCACCTATGAAACAGCTAGAAAATACATTCCCAAAAATTATCCACAAATAATTATGCTCAAATTTTTTTTCCAGCTCATTCATTTGAAGTTAATAGTGAATGATGGCCCTTAGAATTATTGCATAGCAATACCTAATACTGTAGGTGTGGCACAAACATTATTTTCTGACATGTGCACACCCAAAGTGCATGTTCATGTCATGGGGCTGTGGCGGATTTTACAATTTTTGGGGGGTATGTTTTCATTTATTTAATCAAATTTAATTTTTAACTTAACCACCTCAAAACCAGACCAGGTAATTTTTCAGATTTCAACGCTGTCACATTTTGAATGACAAATACTCAGTCACGCAACACTGTACACAAATATAATTTTGCCTTTTTTGAGACAGAGCTTTCTTTTGGTGGCATTTAATCACCACTGGATTTTTTATTGTTTGCTATGTAAATTAAAAAATACCAAAAATTTAGAAACAAGAACCCCAAAATAATCTTTCTTCATAAATTAACACTAAAATGTGATATGTAATTATTCCGGTGCTACCATGTGAAAGGAGGGAAGGTGGGGAAGGTTAGGGGGACTGCTGCAGCCACCAAGTGTAGGTCAGACCTTACCCACCAGAGAGTAATAGATTTAAGAAATGGTGCTGCGCTGTTCCCAGTAATCCAAAAATGATATGATCCAAGTGCATATGCAAAGTGAACAGAGTTATGCCCCATACACACGGTCAGAAAATCCGACCACAAAATCCATCGGATTTTTTCCGACGGATTTTGTCCGACACTGGTGTTGCATACACACGGTCGGACAAAGTTGACGGAAAATCCGATCATTCTGAACGTGGTGATGTTTGTTGCCTACGACGGGACTACGTAGAGGCTAGTAGCCAATAGCTTTGGTCTTGTAATGTGATCTGAGCATGCGTGGCACTTTGTCCGTCGGAATTTGCTACACACGATCGGAAAAAGTCCGATAGGACTTTGTTGTCGGAAAAATTGAGAGCAGGAGATAAAACTTTGTCCGTCGGAAAATCCGACGGAAAAAGTCCGATGGAGCCTACACACGGTCGGAATCTCCGACAACATTGTCCGATAGGACATTTTCCGTCGTAAAATCCGACCGTGTGTATGGGGCATAATAGGTGTAAACTCTGCGATAAAGTGCAAATTATGCGATCACACTAGAAATGTGAGATGGGTAGTACGCATATAATCCAAATGTGCAAAATCAGCAATAAAGTGCAGATGAAAACTTCTTAATGCTTTATTACTCTGTGCACTTTGCATATGCACTTGGATCATATAATTTTTTTCTATGCACTTTGGATTACCGACTGTTTTCACATATTTATATTCTGCACTTTACACTTGGATATTGTTGTTATCACGTTTTTATTGTATTTTTTTAAGTTTCCCTTTTTAGGTGCTATTAGTTATTATTTAGCACTTTTGCACTTATACTAAGTCCATTTTATACCATTTTTATTGAGATATTAGCATTTTATGCGCTCTGTACCTACTGCCTTTACATTTGGACTGATACTTTTAGCAGCACATTCTTACCACTGGACTGCTACCTTTAGCAACTGACCCTGCTACAGGCAGTTTATTATCTAGTTGTACTTACCTTTATACTGCTACCTTTAGCAGTGGATCCTCTCATCTCCCTGGGAACAGTGCAGCACCATTCCTTAAATCTATATCTATGGTATATATCATTGAAAATTGGTCAATCCTGATGTTATGACTACCTATCTCATTTCATAAGGCCCTAAAATGCCAGGAAAGTACAAATACCTTCAAATGTGCTCTTTTTGGAAACTATGCAGTCCGAAGTATTTAGTAAAAGGCATAATGATTTTTTTTAAGTTACATTTTTTTGTCACAATTTCTTGGAAAATTAAGAAATAGAATGTTAGGGTTTTTTTTTTTTTTTGTAGTTGTCATTTATTTATTTTTAAGTTATTTCTCACACACAGCATAGGCATTCTTACAATTGCACCCAAAAACATATTCGGCTATACCTCCCGAGTATGTGGATACCACATGTGTGAGACTTTTTCACAGCCTAGATGCATATAGAGTCCCAAAATCCAAAGAGCCCCCGTGAACGTTCAAGGAGCATCAATTACACATATAATTTCCTGACTACCTATCATATTTCTCGAGTCCCTGAAGTACCTAAACAGGAGAAACATCCACAAAATGTCCCTATTTTGGTAAAACAAAACACTACAAGGTATTTTCTGAAAGGCATAATGAGTCTTTTGAAAATATCATTTTTTTGCTACAAGTTTTTGGAAAATGTGGAAAGAAAATTCATTATTTTTTTTAATTTTTTTTACACAAAGTTGTCAATTATTAAGATAATTATAACACATATAATAGACATTCTTATGCCCCGTACACACGGTCGGATTCTCCGACGGAAAATGTCCTATCGGACAAAGTTGTCGGAAATTCTGACCGTGCGTAGGCTCCATCGGACTTTTTCCGTCTGATTTTCCGACGGACAAAGTTTTATCTCCTGCTCTCAAATTTTCCGACAACAAAGTCCTACCGGCTTTTTCCGATCGTGTGTAGCGAATTCTGATGGACAAAGTGCCACGCATGCTCAGATCACATTACAAGACCAAAGCTATTGGCTAATAGCCTCTACGTAGTCCCGTCGTACGCAACGAATGTCACCACGTTCAGAATGATCGGGTTTTCTGACCACTTTGTCCGACCGTGTGTATGCAACACCAGTGTTGGACAAAATCCGTCGGAAAAAATCTGATGGATTTTGTGGTCGGAATTCCCGACCGTGTGTACGGGGCATTAGAATTACACCCAAAACACATTCTGCTACTCTTCCTGAGTATGGCAATACCCTTAAGTGAGACTTTTTCATAGCCTAACCACATAGAGAGACGCTCTGTGGCGCTCCCGATCGCGCCACAGCTTCCGGCGCGATGGACTGGCCGGGCGAGTGCATACACTTGCACTATGATTGAGATGGGCGGCGCTTCCGACGTCTCTGAAGGAAGTGACGTTGCCACTGCTGGTCAGTGCAACGTCCCGCCTGAGAGAGAGGAACAGGTAAGGCTCCATTGCTTCTATTTTTATTTCCAGTGCCAGAACCCCCCTCCAACAAATGGTCTGAGATAATGATTTAATTTGATTTAAACATTGACGATCGTATGTTACTGTCACCATGTGCACATCCCCCGCTCAGCAAGGAGAGGATTTAAATGTAAATTGTGTGTGTTCTCGGCGGCATCCCCCCCCCCCCCCCCCCGCTCAGCAAGGAGAGGATTTAAATGTAAATGTCTGTGTGTTCTCGGCATTCCCGCCCCTCCCCCCCCCCCGCTCAGCAAGGAGAGGATTTAAATGTAAATTGTGTGTGTGTTCTCGGCGGCATCCCCCCCCCTCCCCCCGCTCAGCAAGGAGAGGATTTAAATGTAAATGTGTGTGTGTTCTCGGCATCCCCCCCCCCGCTCAGCAAGGAGAGGATTTAAATGTAAATTGTGTGTGTGCTCTCTGCGGCCCCCCACCCATCAGCAAGCAAGAATATGAATTAAATGTTAAATGTGTGTGTATTCTCGGTGGCACCCCCCCCCCCCCCCCCTCAACAAGAAGATGATGTAAATGTTAAATGTGTGCTGCTTCTTACAATAATGTGTGTATATTTACTCTGCCATAGAATGTAGTGTAAATTTATCCTGACTATTGCAAGCACCTTTAATTTAATTTATTATTGCATAGCAAAAAATGTAAGATTCCCTCAAGTGCTCAGCAATTATAATAAATATTAATTTTGATGCGTCCATTTTAATACATTTTACATTTTTATTATATATCATGTGTGTAGCTTGGAGTCTGGGTTTTAATAGAATACGTCATTTGCTGTCATGCAATAATATAAATCCCCCCCCCCCCATTTCATCTGCATGTTAATATCGGATGTCAGCACCCCCCCCCCCCTCGCTAAACAACAACTTCATGTTGATTTAGGATGTCGGCAGCACCCATCCCCTGACGGAGTGGGTGGATTCTATAAGGGGTGTGGCATTTGAGAAGTGGGAGGGGCCAAACATGGAGGGGGCGGTGTCTTGCGCCCCCCCCCAGCCTAAAACTTCACCAGCCGCCACTGGTAGGAACATAGTCACCCCCTCTTTCTTGCTCCTGACTATAGACTATGACCACAGTTAAGCGAGCTGCTAATTCCAAACAAACAGAAGTGAAGGTGAAATGGAGAGGTTTGGGAGCTCACATAGGATGCAACTGCAAATGAATGTGAATATAATTGCAGTGGCCACATTTGGGCAGCAATATCATTGCTATCCTCACCCCTTTGCTTGTGTTTACCAAAATGTCAGTGCCTTCTGGGGACCCACAGGAACCAGTGACAGTGGGAAGCTCTCATATACTGTATGGGAGAAATACCACTTCTATATGATGCAGGGCTCCTGTCAAACAGGCTAAGGTTTGGGCATTTGTTCAGGCATTTGGTTTGGACCAAACTGTCAGCTCATTAATAGTAAAGATCAATATGTGTGTATGCTGTTGGTGGGATCCCACTGAGGAAACACCAATGTGTGTGCGCTGGAGGTGAGATCTCACTGAGGAAAGACCAATGTGTGTGTGTGCACTGGAGGTGGGTTCTCAGTGAGGAAAGACCAATGTGTGTGTGCTGGAGGTGGGATCTCACTGAGGAAAGACCAATGTGTGTGTGAGGGGTGGTGGGATCTCACTGAGGAAAGACCAATGTGTGTGTGAGGGGTGGTGGGATCTCACTGAGGAAAGACCAATGTGTGTGTGCGCTGGAGGTGGATTCTCAGTGAGGAAAGACCAATGTGTATGTGCTGGAGATGGGATCTCACTGAGGAAAGACCAATGTGTGTGTGTGTGCTGGAGGTGGGATCTCACTAAGGAAAGACCAATGTATGTGTGCTGAAGGTGGGATCTCACTGAGGAAAGACCAATGTGTGTGTGCTGGAGGTGGGATCTCACTAAAGAAAGACCAATGTATGTGTGCTGAAGGTGGGATCTCACTGAGGAAAGACCAATGTGCGTGTGCTGGAGGTTGGATCTCACAGAGGAAAGACCAATGTGTGTGTGCTAAATCTGTTAAAAAAAAATCTAACCAACAAGATCTAACCAAGTTTGTATATTTATTTTAATATAACATTTTTTAACTAAATACAATAGATAGATAGAGTACTGTATAAAATAAACAGAGGAAGTTCTAGGAAAAATGAGACGCGTAGCAACTGTATGTGTGAGAAACCAGCCGTGTGTAGGACAAGATGAAAGCCATCTTTTTATGGAAGATTACTCACAGGATAATTAAGTGGATGCATGATGTGGATGCAGGTGACTTGTCTCTAGACAAAAAACACTAATGTACAATACCTTTATCCCCCATTAACAAATTAAAGAGCATTCACACAAGTTCTATTTAAAGAAAAATCATTTGGTGATAATGTTTCTCATCACAGTGAGGAAATTGTTGTAATTCCGCTATTCACTGCATCTCATCATACAGTCTCATATAATTAAGTCCATCAATCAGTCTTTGAATGTAGTCTAAATTTAATGTGCAGAGACAGTATAGAATGGAGGAGTGAGCACTCCTCTACTGACCAAAGGTTATCAACATCAGTCAGGCACTATGAAAATTACTGCTGATTTGCTGGTAGTATCTGAATATTCAAAGCTTTTGAGTGGAATAAACAGGCAGATCAGGAAACTACTCTGATTTCCTTTCAACTGCATAATAGTAAAGAAAAAGAAAATGCTAAACCCAGAGGAGCAGCATGACATGTCAGGCAACTAAAACATTTCTTATGGAGGCCAGTAATAGCAGCCTACGTTTTTTCTCTTCTGATCTCGTAGTGTTGAAACTTTTCATTGGCTCAATATTTACTCTTCTTCTCCAGGTCTGAGTTCTATATGAAGAATAAAATGTCAAATAAACTATTTTTTATTTTATTTCTTTCTTTAAATAAATGCATGGCATTATAATTTAGCTTTTCATATTTCTGCTTTTGTGCCTTTATTCTTTTCAAAAAGCCCTTTCCCAAAGTTAAAAAAATGTGTGTGTGTGTGTGTGTGTGTGTGTGTGTGTGTGTTTGTATGTGTGTAAATAGATATATATATATATATATATATATATATATATATATATATATATATATACTGTACCTTTTTGCCAAAGGGTCTTGTGGCTGGTTTGATGAGGTCATTGGTCCTCCAGCGGGGTCAGAGGGGGGTCCTTATTTCTACACTGATTGGTGCTCAAGTAATGACGTTGGCCAGCTGGGTGTGTCTGTGACAGCCCGGTTGGTTGAATAATGCTGAATGCCATTTAACCCAGAAGACTGATGCCATCTATAGGCAAAAAGGTATTACTGTTGGGCAAAGCTTCTGGATGAAAGCAGCATTACATTACATGTGTGTCTAAATACATATGGCGCCGGAAGGGCGATTGATCTCCCTGCCGGGACAGTGAAAGAGAATGGCAGAGCCGGTAAGGGCTCTTTCATACAGACGTGTCCGTGTACGGAGCCCGCTCTGCACAGCGAGGGATCGCTCCGTCGATCCCCTGCTGAGCAGGAAGATGACAGGTCTGTCTCTGCACCATAGAGTCTGTCGGATGTCAGCGGACATGTCACCGCTGACATCCGTCCCTCCATAGGGGTCTATGGAGCATCCGTTCAAGTCCGCCTAAAAAAATTACAGGCGGACCTGAACGGACTGTCCGTGTGAAAGAGGCCTAAGATGGAGATCTTTCCCATATTCCCACTGGCACACAGAGCGATAATGCTAATGTGCATGGGGTGATAAGGGTGTGCCTAGTCAAATCCGTCACACCCTGTGCTCACGCCTATGTTGAAAGTGAATATTTCAGAAAAAGTGGAACTAAACGCTGTCAATCATTAGCATTAGTAAATAGATAGGAAGGTATAATATATTCACTTTTTTTTTACTTTTTACTTTTTTTCTGGCTTCTGGCCTAGGCAAATGATATCATACTTCCCAGGAGTCTTTGTTGGCATTTTTTTCTTTCATCTGGAGGAGGGGAGGAGGGGCTTTCTCAGCTAAGCAAACCCTCCTGCCTACAGGCCTTGAGCTCAGGGTAGATGGTTTCCAGGAAGTCAATGCTATATGACTTTTTTCAAGATGGCCATGGCTAGAAATGCTAGGGGGGACATGGATAGAAGGGTGATTTTGCTTTGAATACTAAAAATGAATTAACCACTTGCTGACCAGCCACAGTACAATTCTGTACGTCGTTTCATGCAATAGCCACTTAGAGGGGGGGGGGGTGTGCATGGGCAGATTGGCCAGAGGGGGAGCCAATCAGGGGGTGCGGTGGACGTGATGTTTTTTCCTTCTGCCTTTAACCACTTCCCATCCCGCCCATAGTCATATGACGCCCACAAGGTGGATCTCCCATCCTGGGTGGGCGTCATATGACGTCCTCCCATTCCCGGCCGCCTAGGGGGCACGTGCCCGGAGGCTGCGATGTCCGCCGGGCACCCGCGATTGCCCATGAAAAAAACGGGACCGTG